>CALNHX010003508.1:0-148204 GCA_940337035.1 Agriotes lineatus | reverse complement strand
TATTCACGAGTCGTTTAGTTTCATCTGATATTTTTTTGTTTGGTTTATTTATGTTTATTCTTATTGCTTTTGTTGCAGTTGTTATTGTCTCTACTATTTTGTTATTCAGGTCATTTAATGTCATCTTTTGTCATATTCCTTAGTATTTTATTTAAGTTTTCTTGGTATTCATTACTTTTGGTCTATATCACCTCCGTTTCTAGACGGTTTGCTTTTGTACTTTGTATTAATTTTGCTCTTTCTTTCGTGTATTAATTTGTATTTTTGTTCTTACCAATCTGCGGTCACTACTTGTCGCAAACCTATTTAGAACAGATACGTCTTTTACTACCGTCTTGTTATCACTTATGAAAAAATCTATTTCGTTTTTTGTTAAACCATTTGGGCTTCTCCACGTCCACTTGTTTTGAGGCTTTTTATTAAAGAAGGTGTTCATGATATACATATTATTCTGTAGAGCAAAGTTTACCAGAAGGTGTCCTCTTTCGTTGCGTTTATCTGTTCCACAGTCCCCCACATACGTTTTTTCTAGATTTTCTTTTTTACCAATTTTTGCGTTCAGATCTGCAATAATAATGTTAAAATGCGCTGTGTTGTTCCAAGCACTTATTAACATCGTCATAAAAATTCCTCTATTTCTTCATCATCTGCTACGCTGGTAGGGGCGATAGTTGGACTATTTTGAGACTATATATAGCTGTTACAGGGAGCATTGTTTTACTGAGGTTTCTAGAGGATCAGGAGGCAGACTGCTTGTGTTGTTGCGACTCACATCCTGTGAAAAGTGCTTCAGTGAGCTTTCAAAAAGGTATATGTTAAATAAATCTAAAACAAATAAGTCCTTGATATTAAGTGAATCATTTATTTGAAAGAGCTTCTTACTTTAATAGATATTTGAAATAATTAATATGTGACAGAGACCATTTGGTTGACTTTTTACTTTGACAGTTGTCGAAATGTCATAATTTATAAATAATTTCGACGGAACAAGCACAAACAGCTATCACTCAAGGCCTTGCGTCCAACTCGCTCTACGTCTGGGACACCAATATTCAAAAAACACCTTCGCAAGCGTCACACGGCCGGCAAACCCGAAGGGGAGACGTCGTAGGCCGCACACCTCAAAAACTGACTGTTGCCTTCGGATCCCGTATTCCGACTCTCACTAGAAATGCCGCGCCGGTCGCGCGATCGATAAAGTAGTGGGACAGGAGAGCTGAAGCTTGCTCTCTCGCACCCATGGCCGTTGCCTCAATTCTGGCTCAGAACGAAAGCCTCCTTCAGCAAATTCACGACTGCCGCGAAGATAAATGAATACGTGTGCGGCGAGAGTTCAGACTGAAGCGATAACACAGCTGTGTACACTATAAAGCCAATAAATGCTCGATATGCTCAAATTCAAGTGGAATAATACGAAAATTCCATATACAAGTAGGGTCGTAATTTACAAAATGTCCTGACACACTGTATCTTCAGCTTTAGATCATGAAGTGGTGATTAAAAATTTCCCGGATTTTAATGTAACCCGGGGGTAAGACCTACTTATAGGGTAAATGGAGAAAACTACCTCTCCCTCTTCCACTGAGCTATCAAATCTCTTTTTGGGGTGTGGCGCTATCTTAAATCGGTGATGATAGTTGCTTGATGATTTAGGTGGCTTAACATGCAAAAACCGCATTCTTGTGAAGGCAATAGTTACTTAAATATTCTACTTCCAAAACTTACCATTATCAAGCATTCCTTGCTGCGCCGAATATTTATACCCATGGACATTTTTTACAACAACATCATCTTCATAATCGAGCTGAGCATGTCTGCACATGTCGGGCGAGTAGAACCCTATGTGGTCTCTATTTCGCTTTGGGGGGTAAAGCTCCGCTGCCGATCCATGGACTTTTCCACATGAGCCCTGAAAGAATTGAGTCTTGCTGAAGTAGTTCCATCTCCGGAGCTCCCCTATGTTGCCATCTTCACCAGTGGCCATGTTGAAGACTCCATCGTAGGCGTCGGACCCATTTCTCTACATAACTATATTAATTAAACTAAACATTGAACACATATTTAATACTAAAGACTGATTTTAAAATGTGTAAATTATTGCTACTGACCGAATAGAACCACCCAAATTTATCAAAAGGGGGTACGGTGTCAGCTAGAAACGGCATACTCATGGCAAGATCTACATAAGTATCCTGGTATCCGTCGAATAGGAGTTCCCCAACAGTTTTAGTAATGTGTACTTGAGGTGCCATCGCTGCGAGTGAAATGGAAAATCCTCTCTTTAAGAAGTAGCTCCAGTTTCTTATTTGATAAGCGGCGCTCTGTAAATGGAGACAGGTCTGTAAAATTTGCTACAATTTCCGATTCAATGTAGACGTTGCTTTTATAATTCTAGCCGTTTTTGTAACCAAATTGATTTCTTCATATTTTATTCGCCATAATTGAACTTACTGAGAAAATTTCAACACGAAAGGGAACTGATTAAATATTATGGTTAATGATGCATTCGAACAGGTCGCGAAATTCAAGTGGAAGTGCGTCGATTACAATGAACGCCACCAGAACCAGAGCTGCAACAAGGAGATAGAAAAATAGCGCCCATATACTGCACAATGATCTCAAGGCAGGCCACAATTACGATGGAGCGATGATCTCAATAGACACTCAGAATTGATGTAGTGTAGAAAGGCGTAGGATTGAGAACGTCGGAAGCAACTAGGAGAGATTTATAACGACACTTGGATTGAATGCAAAGATAGACTAACGAATAAGAAGGAGAAAAAAATGTTTGCATTTAGAAAAGGGGATACACAACTTGAAAAGTATATGTAAATAATAGAAAAACGTGGAATAGGTTATGATCAAACACACAGTAAATTATAAAGATAAATAATTGGGTGTGCTCCGTCCCATAAAATGTAATACCAAGAAAGAAGATAAATCAAGTATGACGCTTAAGTGATTTTGTATGGAGTATTTCTAAATTTTGCTTAAATAATCCTTTAATACTTACCATTGTAATAACATTCAGCGTCGTAATTTCATCTGTTAACCGCCCAACGGAATCCTCCTTATCGTAATACCAGTATCGCAGCTTTTTATACGTGATGGTGTTGTTGGCATTCCAGGTGAGGTTGACCTTTTCTACCTCTTCTCTAAACCTGTAAGGCCCTATCTCTCGAAACCGGGGTTTCTTAGTGGGGTCGTGTATTTCCTCAGGATTCGTCCAATTAAAGAAGTAGAAGTCCAGGTAGATAGGCATTGGAGCTTTGACCCACAAGTCCAGTATGTACGAGTTTGGTTTTAACACGAGCATGGACGCTATTATGAGATCGAAGAACCAATTCCATAACAGCAAAACTAGTATTCCGGAACTAATCAGCAGAGTGCCTATGATTCCTAGGCAAGTATTTCGGTATATGGTACTGGAGAATACCTTCATTGCCAAATCCGAGAAGAAGCTTTAAAAAAGGATAATAATTATAATTTATTATCTATGATAGGTTTGTGTTGGATTTTTTTGTAAATAATAGCAAACATAGTATTTTTTTTACTCCTTATAATAACTGGACAACCTAAAGTAACAAAAAGAAAAATGGCTTATTTATATCTATTTCTATGCGACTCATTTTCGAATTATATAATAAGTGGCAGAATTGAAAAAACCATACCTGAGAAAGATTGACAGAAGACTTTAAGGTTACGAAGGGACTACGACACCGCCTGTTTTGTTAGTCTCTTAAGATACGTTAAACAAAAATAAAATTCTAATAATAAGTATGAGCCAGTATATCCTTTTAGAGCTCGGAAATACATATAAAAGTACAAGACATATCCAATCGATAAGTTAACAAATAATACAATATAGCAATACAAAAATATCAGTATCAGTGTAGTTCGAACCATGCAAATTTGGGGGTGGATCTTCAAGTAGAGGTTATGAGTAGTTCTAGAAAGTAAATAGTAAAAATTGACGGAAGTATGAGCAATTCATATTGTAACGTTTCGCTCCGATTTTAAATGCGAACTAACTATAATCGAATATTATGGGCATTTAAAATTTCGTATATTCAACTTTATAAAGGTTTCAGTCCGCGCGAGATTTCCAGTTCATCGCTGTACTCGGGTGAAACGAGAAAGCTTTCGCCGCGCATTTCCGTTTTTGCGTTGATGCAAGAGAAGGAAACGTGATAACAAGGTATAAAATCAATTTTTTCCCCGAACCGAGCACGAGAATTATTCCGAGAACGTATCCCGGCCGTTCGACCGAATTCTGCAGCCTCGGCCGCGGGGGCCCGTTCTCGTCTTAGTCGGGCAACCAGAATTTTATAGAAAATTCAGATCCAGCTCCCTGAACGACATCCCTGACCCGCGCTTTAAAGTTCATAATGGTTTAAATTAAATTGACGCCTACCTGGAATTCGGGGCGGGTCAATAATAGCTAGCTCATCTTCACGAAGCTGCACCACTTTGTTAATTTCAAATAGCGTAAACCTAATATCAGGTTACGATACGTTGAAATAATTTCAAGTTCTGTAGCTTATTCGTTTCAATTAGCACACACCTGCGATCGGGCTGCGCGATTTGAAATAATTCAAAGTTACGTAGTGTTTCCAATTTACTAGTTTCAAATAACACACACCTGAGATCGAGCTGTGATATTTTAGATTCCCATTCCCGAAGCTTACCTAATTCATTAATCCAAAACAAAGCAAACCTAAGATCGGGCTGTATTATTGTAAATAATTCGAAGTCCCGAACTTCCCCATAGCTTCGCCGGCGTTATAAACAAGTGCCCGGAACTCGCCGCCGAGGTAAAAATTTCCCGCATAATAGTCTATTCCCCCAGGTCAAAATTCCATAGCTTCGCCGCTGTTACAAGCAGGTGCCCAGAACCTTGGCACGCGCGGCTTCTCCTTATCAACCAAAGGTAACCTTGCACCGACCGCCGTTATCTACTTGTCGCATTCCAGTCGCGCACGTGGGGTATTTCACCTTCAAGGAAAAGTATCCAAGGTAGTATATAAACATTTATATGCTTTTGTTAACTGAAGGAACTGATAACCTCACATAACACCTGTACTCGCACTGTTATTTGTTTACATTGACAGTACTGCCAACCTCTACCAATCATCCTGGGTAGTTCCAGCGACTGTCAAACAGCCGAATTAAATTTTATTACTTCCTTTTACAATAAAGGAAGTATTAGAATCACCCCAAATATTCGAAATTGAGTTTTCAATAGATCTTCAGGTTTTAGCGTCCCCTGAACCCAAAAAAGATATTTTTTTTGGTCTGTCTTTGTGTGTGTGTCTATCTGTCCGTGTGTCTGTCTGTGTTTGTGTCTGTGAACAGAATATGTAAAAAACGAAGAGGTATGGCGTTGAAACTTCATATAAGTTTTGTGTACTATGTAGATGCGACAGCAAGCTTTTGAAGAAAACCGCATAACCGGAAATAGGTGTCACTCTTGTGATTTTTCAGTTTTTTCGATTTTTTCAAAAACGGCTCTAACGACTTTTTCAAAAACGGCTCTAACGATTTTTTTCAAACTTCACATTTTTATTACATTTTGAATGTGTATTGATGTGAGATAGATGATTTTCCAGATGAATACTTCTAAAATGGGTTGCTTTTGTTTTTGTTTCTATTTTTTTTATTAACTCCTATTTTAAATAGAACACTCGGTATATTATTACATTTTTGAATTCAGCTTAAAATTCTAGAGAAAATTTGTCTCTTCAACTAACGCTCTATTTTGTACCGTCTTATAACGATTAACTTCGATTAGTTAATTAATTCGAATTTCTCCGTCGTATTCGCGCTTATCGAATGTCCGAGCGCGGCTGACCGCTCGCGCGCCTGTGGCTTGCGATAGCCCGGCTGGCAATTCCGCGAGGCTCGAAGAATTGGGATTTTTCGATTTCAACTGTTCGCCCGAAAAGTTAGCGAGAGACGTTAAGCTATTTAGTGGAGAATAATTAGTGCCAAAATGTGGGATCTGCTTCACTAATTAGCATATTTATATTGCGATGGTTTGGAGAATTGTGAAGATTTGTTTTTCGCAATATAAGAAACAGTTCCGGCTGGATTTGGTTACGTCGCCGAACTACACAATTTGGGAGAACCAGGGAAGTCCGAATATCGAAACGATACAAGAAGCCGCCTAACAACATAGTATGTATGAGGGCGAGGTTTGGTTTTGCGTTATGGTAATTTTATTGTACGTTCTTAGGGCTTCATTTTTATCGCTACTTGTGGATTTTGAGTCCAGTCGAACTCGTTCAAACTGGCTTTGCGTTTGGCCACAACTGTCCGTTATCGTGGTCTGCTCCTCGATCGTTTCCTTACTACCCCTAACCCAAGGGTTGGCGGAACGTCCTGCCGGTGGGGAGCACCGACTTATCGCAGCCCTTGAGCTTCGCAGCGACCGCCGACTTCAGGTTGGATCATCCGCTTACTGGAGATAAGGTCAGACCGCTCTTCGTTTTGTTATCGACGCACTGCACGGTTTGAGGAGAACACGATTGGTGCCGTGGTTTTTTTGCGCAACGTTTGGCGTACATCATGAACACTCGCTTTAGGGAACGCCGATCAGAATAGTGAGCGCGCAGATGTCTTAAGCAAATTAATTAATTACTTTGAATATTTGTAAAACCAATTAGCTCGCCCCAGGGTTAATTTCGTGTCAGTTTGGCTCAAAGTTTGCGCGAGTTATCGTTGGTTTGAGCTCTCTATTAGGTAGGCTTACGATTGCATATTCAAAATCAATTGCAAGACCGCGCACGGTAACCGAGACATGTACATGTATCGCGCCCCACCCAGCGGTATTTTCTTACTCTAAAAACCTGCTCTTGTTCACACGCTAAGTAATTAGGCTATCGCTTAGCTTCTGTTACGCATAGCTAATAGAGCTCGAGGACGTCGATTTGAAATTGTTAGTTAAACTAAATTTTGCGATGATTTGTTGCCAATAGCCACGCGGGCGAAAGGCAAATCGCGTACTTTAGCTTCCGTATTTCAGCTTGCTGCGAGCTGTTGGTCAAGGTCAGGCCCAACATATGCATTTGTACTTTAAATTAATTTAACGTGTTCATATATTCATTCGTACCTTGATTTGATTTCATGTGTACATATATTCACTTGTACCTTAACTTGATTTAGTGTGTACATATATCCACTTGTGCTTTAATTTGATTTAGTACGAGCATATATTCATTCGTACGTTGATTTGTTGTAGTGCATATATATATATTCATGTATATTGACGAATGTAGGGATCTTTTGTGTGGGTGATTATTCGCCAATGTTCCTTTACGTAACGCATATGTCGTACTCCTAGGGTTAAGTTTGTTACGTCTGTTATTTCGCTTGCGATTTGGGGGCGAGTGCCGAGGGTATAGAAATAAACGATATTGTCGTATTGAGTGGTTTTATTTTGGTTCGAATAGCTTGAGCATTTTGGTATCCGATGCTTCAGGGACTCTAGGCTCGGAATTTAGATTTTAGGATCCTGGCGCCCAGGACTTCCCAGCTGGTCCAGAAGAGGAAGTTCCACATTAGCCTACGACCCAGGCTGAGCTCGGCCGAGCCTATTTGTGTTACCATCGACGGACCTATATTACCAACTTCACTAAAACTTCCGTGACATAAATTTTGACGCCCAACGTGTAGGGGCCTCGACGCAATCATCCCTTCGCAGTTGCCTTTTGCAGTTACTTTGCTTTAGTTTTTTTTTCTCGTTCTTTATTCTCTTACAGCTTCCTGCCAATTCGAAGAAAAGGTCTTCGCTGGGGTTGTAATATTTGTAGCACCACTTTTTATTTATTTAGCTGATAGATACTTGTTTTTTTGTGGTCTTCGATTGTATAGTAGTGGCGTTGATTAGTTTATAGGATAGTTATTTTGTTAGTTTTAGTAAATAACATGGAGATTAATAGACTATTGGTGGATGAACTGGATTACGAACTACGTATTCGGGGCATAGTTTTTCAGGGCAATGTGCACGACAAGCGTAAGTTACTTAGGGCTCGTTTGAACCTCGAGACTTCGATAAATGCTACTTTTCCCAATTTGGAGATGGACGTGGACGAAGAGTTACGAATATGTCAAGCAAAACTGAACTTGTTTGAAATTGAAATACCGACATTCGAGGATGGAATCGCCACGAACGATTATAAGCGAATTCGTACGAGGCTGCTACATTTACATGGACGTTTAGAACGCATACAGAGCAACGATGAAGTCACTCTCACTAGAAGAGATGCATTGGTGAATAAGTACCTCATGCTGTTGGACGATTTGGAATCAAAAATCGTTAATGCAGCGCCACGTGCAGCCGAAGACGCAGACTTAATTGAGCTTGAACCTGTTAGCGTGGATAACGGTGCTCAGAGTCGAGATGCAGCGCCGGAAGAAGAGTATCCATCAAGTTCTCGTGTTCGTTTTACCACTCCTTCTCGTCCGGGTGTAGAAGACATTGGAACTGCCTTCAGAAGCTTTGATATTGGTTCCGCTCCTCCGCAACCGGCTACCGTTCGTCGCTCGTCAATGTTCAGTAGCACTATGTTACCTCAAACTACATCATCCCTGACTTCTAACCATCTTGCCATTAATAAATGGAACATCCGCTATGATGGAGAAGCTGGACTATGCGATTTTCTAGAAAGACTAGAAGAAGTAAGGAATGCCCGAGGTGTTACCAAACAACAATTATATACGGCTGCCGTTGAACTGTTTACTGGACACGCTTTAATCTGGTATCGTTCCGTTCGAGATTCAGTTAGTAATTGGGGCGAGTTGGTGTTTCGATTGAAAGAAGCATTCTTACCTTGTGACTACGAAGAAAGTCTTTGGGAAGAGATCAGATGTCGTACTCAAGGAACTGAAGAACCCGTAGCGGTTTATATAGCTGTCATGGAAAATTTATTTAGGCGTTTACCCACTTCCCCAATGGAAGCCTCTCGTGTCAATTTAATTCGAAGGAACTTACAACCGTTTCTTCAAACTCAATTGGCTTTGCACGCTACTAAATCAATAGAAGAGTTGACTCGCATATGTAAATCGATCGAAGACGCGTATATCCGCTCGAGTAGATTTCGTCAACCTCCTTCATGTACCTATCATACCTTAGAGCCAGGTCTCGCTTATCAGAAATCCAAGAAGCCCTATCGTTTAGCTGCTATCGATTCAAATTTTTCCAGGAACGAATCCAGTTCCCATGCTGAAAATTTTCCGTCGCCTGCTGTTGCTGCTCGCACTTGCTGGAATTGTCAGAAGGTCGGTCATACTGTTCGCAGTTGTTCCGAATCTAAGCGGTTACTATGCTACCGTTGCGGTAAACTCGGATTTACTTCCAGGAATTGCCCAGATTGTACCAATTCGGGAAACCTGTGTCGGAGAAACTGACCGGTCGTAAGGTTGTCTCCGCTTCTTCTTTGACGACCAAGGCAACTTTATCTTCAACTGATCGACAAAACATTCTTTTAGATTATGTACTTTGTCACGCTCAAGGTGATCAGCGTCCTTATTTGGAAGTTACTATAGTAGGTTATAAAATTGTAGGCTTATTAGATTCAGGGGCCAGTCGCACGGTTGTTGGAGGTCCTGGTTTGAAAATTTTGAATGACTTGGGTCTGAAATTGCATTTACGAGAGTCGGAATGTATTATGGCCAATGGTCAGCGATGTTCTAGTATAGGTATTATTTCGGCACCCATGGTTCTTGAAGGAAAGGTTCGAATTTTAGACGTTTTGGTAATTCCCAGTATTCCCCAAACTTTAATATTTGGTGTGGATTTTTGGTTAGCCATGGACATTATACCCGATCTAAGACAAAATATTTGGCAGTTCTCATCAGAACAACCACAACATAGCGTTTCTAGTATACAAGATGAGAAATCTTTAACTTTAGAGCAAAAGGGGATGTTGGACCGGCTCATAGACGAAAAGTTAAAGCACCCGACGGCTACGGTTGGTTGTACTAATATAGGACAACATGAAATTGAGTTGCTTCCAGGAACTAAGCCGATGAAGCAGAGATATTATCCAGTCTCGCCGTATAAACAGAAGATAATAGACGCCGAATTAGAAAACATGCTTCAACTAGATGTTATCGAACCGTCGAAGAGTGCGTGGTCTTCTCCCGTGTGTTTAGTTCGAAAGAAGGACGATACTTACAGATTTTGTATAGATTTCAGGCAACTTAATGCAGTTACTAAAAAGGACGCGTATCCCTTGCCCTATGTATCTGCTATTCTAGACAAACTGCGGGATGCTGTATATTTGACTAGCTTAGATATTAAATCCGCGTATTGGCAAGTTCCGCTTTCGCCATCTTCCAGAGAATGTACAGCTTTTACTGTCCCTGGTCGCGGTTTGTACCATTTTAAGAGGATGCCGTTCGGTTTATCAAACGCTGGTGCCACTTGGCAGAGAATTATCGATACCGCTCTAGGCGCAGATTTACAGCCGTCGGTGATGGTTTATCTTGATGATATTATTATTGTATCGCAGAATTTTGAAGACCACCTTCGAACTTTGGAAACAGTTCTGGATCGTTTGAATCAAGCTAAGCTTATTGTCAACGTTGGTAAGTGTCAATTTTGCAGGCCCCAATTAAAGTATCTGGGTTATGTTGTTGATCGATATGGGTTACGCCCTGATCCCGAAAAGGTGGAAGCAATTTTGCAAATAGTTTCACCGAAGAATGTTGCAGAAGTAAGAAGATTCATTGGGATGGCTTCGTGGTACCGCCGCTTCGTACCCAATTTCGCCTCTGTCATCTCGCCATTAACTAACTTAATGAAGAAAAATATACGTTGGAATTGGTCCTCGGAGTGTAATGAGGCTTTTACGAAGATTAAAGAACAATTAGTTACAGCACCTGTTCTCAGCTGTCCAGATTTCGATAGTCCGTTTATTCTTCAAACAGACGCTTCTGTGTATGGTATTGGAGCAGTTCTGGTCCAGAAGCACGAAGATGTCGAGAAAGTCATTTGTTTCCTATCCCGTAGTCTTACACGCCAAGAACGCAACTATTCTACCACTGAACGAGAATGTCTGGCAGTAATATGGGCGGTTGAAAAACTTCGTCATTACTTAGAAGGAGTGCGCTTTACTGTCGTTACCGACCATCATAGTTTGCTATGGCTTAATCGCCTTAAAGACCCGCAAGGCAGATTAGCTAGGTGGGCGCTCCGTCTACAACCCTACGATTTCGATATGATCCATAGGAAAGGTAGGGAACACGTGGTGCCAGATTTTCTTTCCAGATCCGTGCCCGTTTCAGTTGACACCGTTCAGGTCGACGTCGAAGATCAACCTCGCTTCAAAGACCGGTGGTATACCAAAATGATTCAAAAGGTTTCAATGAACCCAGAAGCATTTCCGTCTTGGAGACTCGATAACGGAATCCTTTTCAAATATACCAAGTGCAAAATACCTGATTTAAGTCAAGAGTCTGACTATTGGAAACGTGTTATTCCGAAAGACGAAAGGTCTGAACTACTTCGACGCTGTCATGACCACCCTACTTCGGGACACGTTGGTATCTACAAGACATTTTGGAAAATTCGAAGCAAAAATTATTGGCCGCAGATGCGAGCTGATGTTATACGATATGTGAAGTCATGCAGGATTTGTGCTGAACACAAACCGGAGCAAAAGGCTCCTGCAGGTTTAATGGGAACCCGACCCCCCGTTACTGAACCGTGGCAACTAATTAGTTTAGATTTTATGGGCCCGTTACCTAGGTCAACCCAGGGGTATACGCATATATTGGTTGTAACTGATTATTTCAGCAAATATGTAGTGTTGTTTCCACTTCGTTCTGCTACAGCAAAAGCCTTAGTCAAGAGTGTAGAAGAAGGAATATTTTTAGTATACGGAGTACCTCAGTACATAATTTGCGACAACGGAGTTCAAATGAAGAGCAAGGAATTTCAACGTCTCTGCGACAATTACCATGCGAAAATTTCTTTTACGGCTCTGTATTACCCTAGAGCGGACCCGACGGAAAGAGTGAACCGTGTCGTGAAAACTATGCTGTCGTCGTATATTCGAGATAATCAACGGCATTGGGATGAACATTTAGCATCTATCGGTTGTGCTATTCGTACCTCCAAACACGAAGTTACTGGATACACGCCTTATTATGTAAACTTTGGGAAAGAGCACAAGATTAGCGGGAAAGAGCATCAACATCAACTAAATGAAGAAGATGAACGAGAGGTTCCTTTCATAAATGAAATGCAGCGTAGGAAACGCGGATTTCCGACCATGTATGAAGACCTCAGGAAAAAGCTACAAGGCGCTTACGAGCGAAACAAACGAACCTATGATCTCCGGAGACGTCCTGTAGAATATGTTCCCGGACAACGCGTCTGGCGTAAGAACAAAAGTCTATCTAATGCTACGGAATACTATAATGCCAAACTTGGACCAAAGTATTTAGGGCCTTTTATCGTTCATCAGAGACTTGGGCTAAATACGTATCAGCTAAGAGATGAAGAGGAATCAGACAGAGGCGTTTGGCATGTTCAAGATTTGAAGCCTGTCTATGATCCCCCGTAGTCAAACCCCCTATTTTCTATTCTAATCTCTATCCACGAGTTTTTTTTCTTCCCTCTTTTCTTTTCTTCGTTTACTATAACGTTTTGGCATGATTAGGTTTTGATCAGCGTATGAATATTTGGGAGGTTGGTTGGGCATGTAGGGAAGGTCCCTATTGAGGAACAACGTCATCTTGTTTTCTCCCTAGCAATGTTGTGTGAGGTGGGTTTCCGGACGTCGTTCGGCCACCTTGGGGTCCCGCTGTTTCCCGGCAGTGGTTGTGGCCCCGACCACAACATCATGGTTTCTTAGTATTTTTTTTTGGCTCCCTCGAGCTTTAGTGCGGGAATGTTTGTGTCCGTTTTTGGTTGAGCGTTGTGCTGGACTTTGTCCTTTTTCTTTTGCTTCCCAACCTCTTCAAGGTTGTTTCAGTGTGTAAGCCGCTCCTGGGCTTATACACTTATCCCCGACCAGTGGAGATTGAGCCTTGGTTTTGCGCGTGCCGTCTGGTGTCCGCCTACATTCTCAGGTTTCCTTTATTGGTGACACTACGGTGGCCTGGGCTGGGTTGGCATCGGCCGACACGATGGCACCATCTCGGTTCATCCCCGCTAATGACTGACGTGACAGACGGACATCGGACTGTCCTTCCCATTCCTTCTTCAGTGTTGTCTTCTTTTCTTGATTCCCCTCCAACGTTCTTCCGAGTGCTTTGGACTCCTGACTGTGAGGTTTCGGGTGTCGAGCATAGCTGCCCCATCCACCGGCGCAGCCTTATCTTCACGCAGCGAAGGGTGCGGGTGGTGTTCGGCTCACGTGGCTTCCGGCCTGGACCCAAATCACTCTCTTCTTAGTGCTCTCTCTTTTGTCCCTGTGTGTACCCCATTTCTTGTGCTGTCCGACCTTGACAGACGTCTACGCATATCACATAGAGAACAAGCCGGTAGGAATGTTGATGGCGGACTCTTAATCTTCTTTCGTGACCTGCGCTCGCTGTTTTAGGGATTTTGAGCTCTTCTTATGAGCACGGGGTGGGACTTTTCGGCCTTGTGTCTGCGGTTGGGGGTTGGGGAGGGCGTTTGTGGAAGCGTCGTTCCTTGTGAGGGGTTCACATCGGATTAGTCACCGGCGCGCCTTTAACATCCAGCTGCGAAGACTAATCTTGGTGCCTGAACTCGGGACTGCGCTCGTGCGACCGTTCTCTCCGATTTCCTTCCCTTTCACCTAAATTTGGTACGGGAGGATTTTATTTTTCATGCGATTGTGCGCGAAGTTTTTTTTGTTTCCCACGAGTTTTGGACTTATTAATCTATTCCTTCGCTTATGCGTTCGGCTGTCCCTTTCTCCGAAATTTCCAGCCTGCCAAGGAAGGGGGGAGTTTATAACGATTAACTTCGATTAGTTAATTAATTCGAATTTCTCCGTCGTATTCGCGCTTATCGAATATCCGAGCGCGGCTGACCGCTCGCGCGCCTGTGGCTTGCGATAGCCCGGCTGGCAATTCCGCGAGGCTCGAAGAATTGGGATTTTTCGATTTCAACTGTTCGCCCGAAAAGTTAGCGAGAGACGTTAAGCTATTTAGTGGAGAATAATTAGTGCCAAAATGTGGGATCTGCTTCACTAATTAGCATATTTATATTGCGATGGTTTGGAGAATTGTGAAGATTTGTTTTTCGCAATATAAGAAACAGTTCCGGCTGGATTTGGTTACGTCGCCGAACTACACAATTTGGGAGAACCAGGGAAGTCCGAATATCGAAACGATACAAGAAGCCGCCTAACAACATAGTATGTATGAGGGCGAGGTTTGGTTTTGCGTTATGGTAATTTTATTGTACGTTCTTAGGGCTTCATTTTTATCGCTACTTGTGGATTTTGAGTCCAGTCGAACTCGTTCAAACTGGCTTTGCGTTTGGCCACAACTGTCCGTTATCGTGGTCTGCTCCTCGATCGTTTCCTTACTACCCCTAACCCAAGGGTTGGCGGAACGTCCTGCCGGTGGGGAGCACCGACTTATCGCAGCCCTTGAGCTTCGCAGCGACCGCCGACTTCAGGTTGGATCATCCGCTTACTGGAGATAAGGTCAGACCGCTCTTCGTTTTGTTATCGACGCACTGCACGGTTTGAGGAGAACACGATTGGTGCCGTGGTTTTTTTGCGCAACGTTTGGCGTACATCATGAACACTCGCTTTAGGGAACGCCGATCAGAATAGTGAGCGCGCAGATGTCTTAAGCAAATTAATTAATTACTTTGAATATTTGTAAAACCAATTAGCTCGCCCCAGGGTTAATTTCGTGTCAGTTTGGCTCAAAGTTTGCGCGAGTTATCGTTGGTTTGAGCTCTCTATTAGGTAGGCTTACGATTGCATATTCAAAATCAATTGCAAGACCGCGCACGGTAACCGAGACATGTACATGTATCGCGCCCCACCCAGCGGTATTTTCTTACTCTAAAAACCTGCTCTTGTTCACACGCTAAGTAATTAGGCTATCGCTTAGCTTCTGTTACGCATAGCTAATAGAGCTCGAGGACGTCGATTTGAAATTGTTAGTTAAACTAAATTTTGCGATGATTTGTTGCCAATAGCCACGCGGGCGAAAGGCAAATCGCGTACTTTAGCTTCCGTATTTCAGCTTGCTGCGAGCTGTTGGTCAAGGTCAGGCCCAACATATGCATTTGTACTTTAAATTAATTTAACGTGTTCATATATTCATTCGTACCTTGATTTGATTTCATGTGTACATATATTCACTTGTACCTTAACTTGATTTAGTGTGTACATATATCCACTTGTGCTTTAATTTGATTTAGTACGAGCATATATTCATTCGTACGTTGATTTGTTGTAGTGCATATATATATATTCATGTATATTGACGAATGTAGGGATCTTTTGTGTGGGTGATTATTCGCCAATGTTCCTTTACGTAACGCATATGTCGTACTCCTAGGGTTAAGTTTGTTACGTCTGTTATTTCGCTTGCGATTTGGGGGCGAGTGCCGAGGGTATAGAAATAAACGATATTGTCGTATTGAGTGGTTTTATTTTGGTTCGAATAGCTTGAGCATTTTGGTATCCGATGCTTCAGGGACTCTAGGCTCGGAATTTAGATTTTAGGATCCTGGCGCCCAGGACTTCCCAGCTGGTCCAGAAGAGGAAGTTCCACATTAGCCTACGACCCAGGCTGAGCTCGGCCGAGCCTATTTGTGTTACCATCGACGGACCTATATTACCAACTTCACTAAAACTTCCGTGACAGTCTTTGTAGAATTTGTAATTTTTGAAAATTTTTGACAACTGCTTAAAAATTTAAAATCAAAATTTTTGGCTAATTATAAGATTACTGTAAAAGGAAGTTGTGTGTGTGTATCACACCATATTTTTATTTTATGCTTACGATTTGGAATAATTTATATATTGATTTATTTTTACAATTAAGGTTTGATATGGACATAGTGTTGAATAAATGTAATTTCTGTTATTTGGTATTCTTTAAATCAGTCAAGGTATAAATATAAAGCGGACCAGGCCTATTCCAGGTTACCATTTATAAGAGCAAAATTAATTAATGCTATTATTAAATAAATATACCAGGTAGTGTTACAACATTGCCGAAATATTAATCGGTAATCTATACTGGAATTGCGATATTACTAAATAGCAGGTTAAAGCAAAAGTTGCGTTACTTACTAAAGATAAAATTGGGTTGAGATCAAAATTTTCCCAAAACCACAAATGCAAGATTATTCTCTTGTCAAAAATATTAATAGCTAATTTAAGGTTTCTCAGCCGCCAAGTACTTGGTTCCGATTCGATACCGCAGTTAATCCCGAAAAAATGTATTCAAGGGATAAAGAAAGGCATTTAGACATTATCTTGCAATAGGTGAATAATTAAGCTCAATTTAACCGAGCCGATAAGTCACACACTTGATGTAAAATCCCTGATATGGAACTTCGAAAAATAGGTTAAAGCTTCTCGAATTGCTTTACAAAAATCCATGTATAATATATTTAAATGAATAAAAACGTACGGTTATAGTACGTGAGACGCATGCAATTCAATAGAGATCAAAGATATGTTAACAATTTGTTTATCCTTGTAAACTGCGACAATAATTAAGTTTGAAAGCTGCTCTACATGGTAAGTTACTATGATGTATTATCGATACTTCAGTACAAAGCAAATCTTATATTTGAAGGATTTATTAACATTAACACAAAACAACAATAAAATCACAAATAATTCCATTTTGCAGGTTATGGTGGAGTTTAACACTTACAACTCGGGGAATGGAATTGTTAAAGACAGACCTTCTGTTGCGAGTTACTAGCTCGGTAGTGGATGCCGTAGAAGGTGGTCACATCTATAATACTAAACGTCCAGAAATTGAGAATGGATATCGACAGGTGGTTGTCCATTGCTTAAGCGGCTATTTTACACATTGTAATCTTCGGCTGCGGTAATGCATGTCGGCAATGGAACCCCAAAAGTGGATTGACATAATGCCTTTCGTAGGAACGGAATCCAAATACACTACTTATTAACTTACAACCAGAGGGACACTTGCGCCAAAAGCTAGAAGCAGCATTTTCCCGTACGACAAGACGCTTTCACCCGCGACTAGAAGGAGCCGTGTATCTAAACGCTTAGAATAGAGCCGGAAATATAAAAGAAATACAAAACCTATCATTTTAGATATTTTGTTCCCGCTGCCTATATATTGCGATATGTGCTTGGTGTCAGGTAAAATTCCATAAAAAGTGGTTTTGAGCAATCATCAAATATATTACTTACAGGAACCTCATCCAGTTTCAAAGAACGAAGCGGGATCACAAAAGTTGATTTCTCAAAATGGTTGTGGATATGTTTTATCTTTCCACTGTCTAGGGTGTGGAAAAAGTCCGATAAAACATATCATAATAGACCACTGCCAAAAAATGACATTTAGAGAACATCAAAATGGTTGTATAGCGATGAACCAAATTAATAAAAAATTATTTGATACAGCAACCTTTCTACACCAGCACGAATTGGAAAATGGCAGAAAAAAATAGCGCATGGCCAAGAATTCTGAAAACCTTGAAAATGTAGGGTATGCAACCAATATACCTCGAAGCTCGAAATGTTAGAATAGGTCACCTGAACAGTAGTGTGCGAAGAAATGAGGAAGACATAGTACGAAGATTTGAAGAAGAAATAACTAATGACAATGGAAGTAGGCTCAGTAACTTGTGCAGGAAACCCGAATATATTCTGCGAAATACTATCCCAAAACAAGAACGTCCATAAGTACACATAGATAGATTTAACGAGAAAGTTAAAATTGATTTTAGATCTTTTAATAATGAACGTGGAGAGGCAAATACATATAAGGGATGCAAAAGTATACAGACCACGGGAATGCGGTAGTAATTGCCATATGGTAATCATGCATCTTACATATTGGCATGTGAGGAAGAAGAACTAAATAAGTATGGAAGAACTAAAAACGACTACTTTCAAATGGATTTACTTAAACAATATAGTGTGAAAGTTCTACAGATAGAGGGCAAACTAGCAATGGACAAAAATGGTACCCTTGCAAAAATGTATAACCATCTAAACGAGGTAATAGTTGACACAGCTGGAGAAACACTCGGCGAAGAAAATAAAAAATCCTCCATATGTGGAAAAGTTCTTGCAAAACTTGAAGGGACGAATACAAGGAAAAAATATATATATGAAGTGGAGATTTGAAGGAAAACCGGAGCTGAGAGACGAATATGTAAGCCTGAGGCTAAATAGTGTAAACAAAGCTAGCGGAGGATAAAGATGAATATTGGAGTCAACTGTGCATCTGTATCGAAAACATACTAACATATAATAAATCATCAGCAGCTTGGAAGGCAATGAAAATGATAACAATAGTACCAATGGTCTAATACCAATAATAGCTCTAAGGTAGTGAATCACACACTGCTCCAGTTTACTATAAGAACATATAGAAGAATGTACAAACGCAGAGCACAAACAAGACGATGATGAATTGAAATCTGAAATCACACAGAAAACAGCTAAGCAGCACCCGAAAGGCCAAAAATTACAAATCATCAAAACCGGAAAACATACGGATAGCATTTCTTAAATATAGAGGAGCAAAAATGAACAATTACAGGGTGCCCATTTTGAAACTCCGAATTTATATAAAGTTTATAGAAAAGTTCCCCATAGGTGAGAAAGTGTGCTTTTTATTTTTTCAATTGTTATTAACAACTAAGTGTTTTTTAATATACTCTTAATTAAAAAATTTATAACTATTTTATTTATTTACACAATTGCCTGAAATTTGATAAAATAAAGTTTTTGGGGTCGCAGATTACGAATCTGGTCTCAAAATGGGTTTAAAAACAAAATGGCGTCGAAGGTCTAATTTTTTATTTTATTTTTTGTATTTTTATTAGATGTCTGAGGGTTTTGGGGTCGCTGATTACGAATTTGACATTAAAACTCAATTAAAATAAGAAATGACGAATCCAAAATGGCGGAAAGAGGTAAATTTTTTTTTAATTTCTGATACTTATACCTAGGGGTTTTTTGGGTCGCTCATCCCAAATTTTATGTTAAAATTTATCAAAAATGGAAAACGGTGTCTGAAAAATGGTGGAAACAAATGATAGAAGAGTTAAATGAGTATTACAGATATTATATGCACCTCAAGTTGCCGAGCCTAAAGGCCACTTTTCCTACACCCACAAGCTGGCCCGCAAGTAGTTTTGTAGTTGCAAAAAAAAAAAAAGATGTTTTGTGGAGCTGGTTCTTGTGTCATTAGGAATGGAAAACACTTCCGTGTATCATATTTCAAACCCCAATCTTCCGTTGAAATATCTTGGTTTCCCAGCTACAACTGCGTTTGCAAATACACGCGCTTTAAATGTTGTTCTGCTGAATCCATCGTAGAGCACAATGATGCTAAATTAACGCTACTTTTTTAGTAGACGCCTTAATAAAAGAGTCAAACCTAAAATTCAAAATGTTTTTATTTAAAAAATATATGTATTGTATTGTCTGTAACCTCATTTACCTTGCGGTACTATATGAATAATAAAAAACGTTCAATCATTTAAACATTCTTGTAAGAGTTTAAGCAGTTACTTTTATTTGCACCATACATTGCAAGCATACTTTTTATACCAGCATTTTTTTATATAAATTTTTGCAGTCTGTTGTAAATCACAGCTGTTTTCAAATATTTTGGCAAATTTATTCTTTCCTGAACATAGCCATTGCTTCATTTACTAGGACTTATTTATGTGGATCTTTAATAAGGTGCCGGTCCTATTCGTCTTCCTCATCCTTATATATCTTCAATATAATAAACTATATTCAAAAGCCATGATCTGCACCTTGACATCAAAACTCGCATGCTAAGATGCTACATTTTTCCCATCTTGCTCTATGGGGTCGAGTCCTGGACACTTAACGAAACAATCACTAAAAAAATCGAAGCCTTTGAAATGTAGTTATACCGGAGAATATTGCGGATATTGTGGAAAGACCCTGTAATAAATATTAAAATTCTGGAGAAAATGAATAAAAGTAAAGAGATCATGGACAATATCAAGATACGCAAACTCCAATACCTCGGACATATAATGAGGAATGAGAATAAGTACGCCCTACTGCAATCTATTATACAAGGCAAGATATATGGCAAACGTCGACCAGGACGCAGAAGAATATCTTGGTTGCAAAACCTAAGGGCGTGGTATGGGAAATCATCCAATGAGTTATCTAGAATTGCAACCAATAAAGTGAAGATAGCCGTGTTGATCGCAAACATACGAAATCGGATAAGCACATGAACGAGAAGAAGAAGAAGATTCTTTCCTCTTTTAAAACATGCTGAAGTTGTGTGACATCCAGTTAAAGCATGTACAGAAAGAACATGCTCACTTCAATTGGGATGCGCAAATTGCAGGCTTTTAGAAGAAGATATTTTTTTATTTTCTTTATTTTTAGCAGGTTTTAAAAAATATATATCTTTATCAGGAAAAACTAAAGCTGTTAATATAAGTAATACGTTTATATTCTCTGATATTACGACTATGTTTTCATTTGATGCATTGAGAGCTGTTGCAACTATTAACCGAGCAGCATCACTTATTTGCAGCTAAAGTTGCTTTTAAAAAATCAATAAAACGACATGAAAGTCATTTTCCAAAATTTTTTCTTGATACAACTTTAAAGACCTGTCTCTTTCAAATCGAATTTTCGTTTTTAGACGTCGGTCTCTTTCATCAGATTTTATTCTGTTTCTGATAATCGACAAAAACCATTGCTTTTTTCCATAATTACGAGCAATAAAATTAATATATATATAAAATTGCACCATACTGTTGAACAAGTTGCCATTTGTTTTTATGTAATAACATTCCTCCGTCGGTCACAAACGGAAAAATTGTTTAATTCAGTAATATCTTTTGGAAATTGTACAAAGAGGTCGTAGAAAACACATTTTTAAGCGTTGGAAATTATATGTATTCATATGTTAGTTTAACAATTTAGAATTTTATTTGTATAGAATGTTTATTAAATAATAATAATTCTCGTCCGCTGTGCTACCCTCCACTTCTTCTTCTATTCTGTTTTTTCTGTTCTAATTCTGATTGATGGCCTTAGTACACAAGCTCTGCTTAGACTAAGACCACAACCATATATTCTATATTTTTATTTTATCTATATTATATATTATTAACTACTAGATGTACTTTATTTTGCATTTCTAGATGTATTTCATTTTGTATTTTGTATTGTTTTTCATTTCTATAAATAAATTGAAATTGAAATTAAATAATAATCGTACAGAATAAACATTAACCTTTTAGTGCTATATTTATAATTACTGTATCCAAAACCCCTAGATATGAGGCAACGCGCGGAATTCAAAAATGAAGCTATTTTGCCACTTTAAAGACGTTATTTTTCATTTTTGATAAATTTTAACATAAAATTTGAGATCAGCGACCCAAAAAACCCTATTTAGGTAAGAAATAAAGTCCGAAAAAAAAAATACATTTTTTTGCCATCTTGGACCCGCCATTTTTTGTTTTAGTTGAGTTTTAATGTCAAATTCGTAATCAGCGACCCCAAAAACCTTTAGACATCTAATAAAAATTAAAAAAATAAAAGAAAAAAATTAGACCCTTGACGTCATTTTGTAGACGCCATTTTGGTTTTTAGACCAAATTTGAGGCCAGATTCGTAATCTGTCAACCCAAAAACCTTATGTTATCAAATACCAGGCAATGGTTTAAATAAATAGCGAAGTTATATTTTTTTTAATTAAGAATATATTAACAACAGTTATTTGTTAATAACAATTGAAAAAATAAAAAGCACACCTTCTTACCCATGGAGAACTTTTCTATAAGGTTTTTCCGAAATAATAAAAAAAATGTTCAAAATCGGTTTTGAGTCACAAAGTTAGAACTTTTTTTCTTTGGTAAATGGACTGAAAGTGGCTTTAGGAGAGAAATATCATGCTCAGACAGTATCCATTGCGTTAGGCAGCTACTAAAGAAAATTGCTTGATACAGATAAATACACATTGGAAGGTCTAAAGCAAGGCTGTAGTTTATTCCTTTCGCTTTTTAATATCTATACTGAGCATGAGCAGCCATAGAAGAATGGTATCGAAAATGTTCGAAAATGGAAATTTCACTAAACATAACCAATTTGCACAATCCAGAAAAATAATTCACTTATTGCCTAAGTTAAAAAATAGAATATATGGAGAAGAAAATCAAAGAAGACTACGAAGCAAAGGGTATGAAGTTTACAGTCTTCTGGGCGTAAGAACTGACAGACAAGATACGAAAAAGGTTAAACTGAGCAAAGAAGATCATGTAGACTCTTTAAAAGGGAATGACCACGAAGTAATGGAATAAAAGAGATTGGAACGGGCTAGTTCGTGTCTCCTTGTTATGTAACAATTATCCTGTTAGTGTGAAACTAGATTGTATCCCATATATTGTAATGTTTAGGTTAAGTCAGATATAGATTTAAAGTAAATATTCCGTGCCCTCGAATAGGGAAGTACAAGCCAGCTGAATGCTGACCCAGCTCGCTATTATTAAAACTGCATGCGACAGAGTGACGCAGCAGTTTGGTGCAGGTAGAAAGTGACCTAGTGCGGAGGTATCGAACAAAGGTTCTTCGGTCTGGAAAAACGCAACTGACGCTAAGTTACTTGTGTAATCTTCAAGCCAGTTTAGCAAAGCATCCGCGAGATACAGCAGTTTATAGCAAGAAACTGTTATTCCAGCTGCCATTCGAGCTTCGGGGAAGCCAGTCGACTTTGCCAATGCACGAAGTCTTTGTTAGTAGCTACCGAAGCCACGGAGCTGACCTCTTCGTTATCTTGCAACGAAGTAAAGACAAGTTTAGTTATTATAAATAAAACTTACGCTTGAATGCCCGGTCTAGAAAACTGAAAAAACTCGAAGCGTAATTAGTAAATTACTCCATGTCCCATTATATTTGGTGCGCCTCAGTACAAAGCGCTTGCATAATTCTGTTGATACATTGCTTCGGCCTGATTTCAAGCTACCGAAGGCAGAGCCGCACTTAGTGAATTTGTACGCTAGAGTACGCCTTGTTCGCGCGGTTTGTTTCTGCCTTAGCGTCGCGCATTGACAATCACACTCCTATTTAAGGTGTATCTAAGCATGTAGATTCAGAATTGCGCTCGTGGACATATGTTACCTATTCTTGATAGCTTATATAACATTTCTATATAACCATTGTGTATACTTTTTATTTATTTTAATGCATGTATGTTTTTTCCCATAGTGTATGTATTTTTATGTAAACTGTTTGGTTTTTATTTGCATATATGATTACAGAATTATATGTGATAACGGGCAGGCCGGAACAATCTGTACTGACATTTTCCTTAGTTGCACTGATGTAAGAGCTGGTTATGTGCTTCTACGCCTAGGTTAATTAGAAAACAAAGGGCAATCTAAATGTATCGTAAAGTAGACTATAGGGCATGGGAAAAAGCCGATTTACAAGATTAAATAAATACAGCCCGTTGTCAAAGAGCACGTAGAACAAAGACAATTAGTACGGTGGGATGGAGTAAGAATAATGAGAAACTCATGACTATCTATAAAAAAAAAGAAAAAGGGAAAGATCCTGAAGATTATGAGAAATGGATTGCTCAACATAAACAAAAGCGGAAAGATGTGTTGTATCCATCCAATATACATGCTTGATAACTAATAGAGAGAAAAATGTTGTTTACATTGTCGATTTAAATTTTACTTGCAATTTCTGAAAGCTTTAAGTACGGGTATAACGGCAGTATCATTTTGAAAAGTTTAGTTGCATTTCAACTCCTATCTCTTCTATATAAAAATTACAAATGTAAAAAAATCAGATTTTCTTCTTCCAAACCTACTCTAATCTAGAGGTTGGTGACTACTTAGTTAAATGCGTCGTTCTGTCTGTCTACGTGGAATATTTGTTCATATTCAAGACTGTTCATTCTTGAATGTTTCTCAACCAGAAGTTCTTCTTCAAACTTATTTAATTCCCTGTGCCTTCTTTCATTATGACTTGTAATAGCTGGTATTTGTTATTTGTTCGTAGCTGCATTGCCAATGCAAGCAGTCCTGTTTGATAATAGTTAGTAGTTCTCTTGATTTTTATAATCTATGTAGTACCTTATTATTTTTCTCTACATATATGAAACTTTTCAGAACTTCTATAATTTTTACTGTTAACGCCTTTAAAGTCAGTTAAATCAGTTATATGTAGCATTCATTAACTTATGTTGCGAACCCCAGAAGCAATTTTGAGTAACGATAGCCATACTTCTCCATGTTATTTTTCTCTTTTATATATAAGTAATGTCGATTAGCATATTTTTTTCCTTAAAATTACGCTAATGAAGTAATGAGATTATTATTATTATATCCGCTTAAATTCGTATCTCTTGGGCTACGAATAGTTTATGTTAATGGCAATCCTTAAGTACCGTGAAGAGTATGTAACATAGTTATGTAAAGTAAGTTACTCATTTACAATAATGCCTTTTATAATAATGAATCGTAACGTTCAATCGATTTAAATTGGATTGAAGGTTTGTTGAAAGCAAACTTAATTGAAATTGCTTTTAATGTAGATCGCGTTGTATTTCAAGTTGATTTGACCTTTACAGGTATTTCTTATAGAAACTTTATTATAAGCGGCAATTTTCTAAACTATTCAGAACAAAATTATCATAAACACATAACATCTCTTAACGAATTACTTTTAAACATTTTTAGTTTGTGGGACGTCACTCGACGCAATGACAGAAGCGGAATGCGTTTTAGTTGTAACTGGAATGTACACTTCATTGACACATTTAACGCCGCTGATGCACGATACGAGCCAATAGCGTTCAATAGAGACCTATGCAAGGGCGTCTCTAGCTTACCTGCCGCCGTGGTGCAAAGTACGTATCATGTGCTGCCCCATCTGGTCTGTGAGTTAGATGTTTAGAGGAAGTGAATGATTTGAGTTGACATAGAGAAATAGAGAACTATTCCTATATATAAACATGTGTTGCGTCTGCGTCTCCGTTTGTACCTCTGCCTGCGTCACGTTTTTATCGATACCGATCACTTTATTCGCGATCAACGTTGTCGTCACCGCGCCGTTTATAACGCAGCGATAACCAAGTATAATAGGTGTTAATTATAGATGTTTAGTATCATAAATTCATGTGTTACCCTAGTCTATTTTACACTACTGGAAAGAAAAATGTATGCCAAAAGAAGAATTACTTAGAAGTATTATCAGTTGTAATATAACAAGTGGAATGATTATTATCGATGATTTTTTTCCGAGTTAAAACCGGAACATAAATTTAACGAGTGCGTAGCACGAGTTAAATTTGCTGTTTCGGTTTTAACAAGTAAAAAATTATCGATCATTAATCATTACACGAATTATATTTGGAAAGAGAATATATTGAATGAAATGCAAAATATCAAATATTTACTTTTTGTTCTTAGTTGGCACTGCTAATATTGGTTACCCTGCTATCAATTTTAAGTCTATGTCAAATTCGATGTTAGCAGGTTAGATTTTCCGTCAGTTTTGACACAAACTGACACAAAACCTAACCTGCTAACGTCGAATTTGACACAGACTTAAAATTGACGGCAGGGTAACCAACATTAACAGTGCCAACCTAAGAAAAAATCACAACCATTTATGATCACCCGTAAAAACAATTACGAAATAAATTACTACCGCTGTGATAATGTGTAACTAGGCATTTGAATGCCCCTCATTGGTTGAAATAGCGTCACGTGATACATGAATTATATTCTCTATTACATAAAATGTTACGTTTGTAACAATGTTTTAAAAAAATTTATGTATTTAAAACATCGGAAAATGCAATAATAAAACAGGTGTGTTAATATGATGTATATTAACCATTAACTTTAAAAAAACATAATTTTCATATATAAAATAACTAACGTTGCCGCGAGACAAGACGAGACGAGATTTACTCATTCTCGATCTCGATCTAAAAAATTCTCGAACATCAATTCTCGACATCGAAGTCGAGAATCTCGATGCTCGAATTTTAAATATATGCGAGCGTACCGTTATTTTAGGGTTATGCAATTTCAGAATTATTCTAAAATACCCGCTTGCTTCAAGCTTTAAGGTTTTGGGATTCCCCTGATGATATTTATGGGGTATTATATTTAAAAGGGCAATTCGGCGATTGTCCTATCTAAACAAATAGTCTGACACACTTGCTAACGTAGATACTATGTATATAGTCATTCGTTCAAGTTTTAGGATGCAACATCGTTCGAATATTAAGTGTCAAATTTATGAGAATTGAGCAGTTGTTGCTTATTTTATTTCCCAAGACTTATTAAGGAATATTCGAGATCGAAAAGTGTAAATCTCGATCTCGAAGTTTATTTTTATTGGTTCGTTAACATGACTAACGTATTTTTTCCGCTCAGTCGATACAGTACGGCTGAATATGATCTAAACAAATGCAGGTACTTACTGCAAAATGGGTGTGGCTGTTTTTCTGCAGTAATCAGTAACAGTTCAGATGTCAGTAGTCGTACTCGCGTACGAAATTTCGGGACTTTCCCTAACTAAAATATTGTCCTACACGATCATTCAGGAGCGAGAATAACCCTGGAACATTTTAAAAGTAAACCAAAAATAAATTCAGCTTTTTTACTAAATTTGAAAAAAAAGTTAGCTAAAGAAGTTACACACCCTTACTGCATTCAAACGGTAGGGGTTGAAATATAAAGAAAAATACAAAATTTGCCTTTATTAAAGATAGAAAGGTACATAGAAGCTAAAGGATTTAACAAATATATAATAAAATAGTTATTTACTATACAAGTTGGATAACAGCATCATTAATATACGTGTGTGTAAGTTACAAACGAGTGCGTAGCACAAGTTATGTAAGCACACAAGTATATTAATGATTCATTATCACACATGTATTGTACAAAATGTTATCTACGACTGCCTAAAATTGAGAAAAGTGCATTAAGAGAAATGTCAGATCTGTTATTTTCAAAAATATTTTAGTAGGCAAATGTCATTATGTCATTCATTTGACAATATTTCAGTTACGTAATAAAGTCATTACACAACTCAGTTGCGTAATGAAACCATTACATAACTGAGTGGTGTAATGAGCTTCATTAAGTAACTGAAATAGTGTCAAATGAGTGACGTAATGCATTACTTATCCCACTGGAGTAGATAAACAATTTTACGAAACCACCCCGTTAGTTGGACGGTCGACACTCTTTAACCATTATTCAGTTTAACAAAAGGTATAACATTACAACATTTTGTAGCTTTTTTTACATAGCTTTTAACGCTAGTCAACCGTTATTCAATTCAGAAAAGGATGTTTCTCTTGCGGTGTTCTATATTAGACACGTTAAAAACATTTTCTTCTGTAACTTTTTTAATGTTGTAACGCTAGCTTCCGTTTGAATTTGGTTAATCCATATTAAATATTTTCAAATTTAAACGTCGCCGAACTCTGCGTTATCAAGAAACCCGGCGTGTTTCAGGGAGATAAGCTAGCGCAGACCGAAGTTGCGCCCGTGATAATAGCGCTAGACAAAGAAAAGTCGCGCGCCGCCTCCCCACCTATGAACATCCAAAGCCGTATAAAAGCGGTTGCAGAGCTTATTTAGACAGATTTTCCTCGAGATTTCTCATACAGATTTTCCAGACCGATCTCCCCAGTCCGACTCCCGTTCCCGATCATCCCGTCCTGTGTTCCTGTCCGGTACGAAGAGAGATTTTTACAGAGATTTTCCTCCCAGTAGGTCGTCCTTTCAGAGAGTTCCTCCGCCAACTCTACCAGTACCTGGGGAACCGTTCCAAGCTGGGGTTTAATTCAGTGGTCCCAAAAGGACGTCTGAAACGCCAGCTAATTTCCCTGTGGAAATCCTGACAGCTAGTTCAATTCAGTGGTCCCAGAAGGATGTCTGAAACGCCAGTTAATTTCCCTGTGAAATTCCTGACAGCTAGTTCAATTCAGTGGTCTTAAAAGGACGTCTGAAACGCCAGCAAATTTCCTTCCAAGAACCTGTACCGAAATCCGTTTGCGAACCTACAAAAACTAGCGAAATGTTCAAATCCCAGCTTCCCTTGTATTTTAAATTTGGCACTTCGCTATTCACGCAGAATTAGAAGCTATAAGCTATCTAAATAAAATTTACCTGTAGTAACCATTGAGATTTGCAGCAGCCGACGTGCCTGGGAGCCCCACGGGCTTGGCCCATATCCTCGCCAGAGAACACACTTTTAGGTGCCAAGGTTAACCTCGAAAATCACATCGATTCGATAAATCGATTTCCGAGCGAAGCCCCGCCGTGCGGCGAATCTCTTGGAGTGTTTTAACAACAAACTGTAGTTATACAAATAGGGTGAGAACTCGCGTTAACAGTTTTAATTTGTAATTGTTTATAGAAACCAGAGTCCGTAAATATTCCGGAAAACTTGACAGACTGCACGGCGTCGCCATAAGCGCGCAGCTCGACTCCGAACGAGACCGCCGACAATCCACGACACTTCCGAAGCGGAGCGCCTTCGACGTCAGTAGATACCCCCAGCACGGATGTGAAGCTGGTTGCAGCAGTCGCAGGAACCAGCGACGTTATTTCATTACACGAATGTTAATTTTATTCAATATACATCTCATTTTTCTTATTACATGAATATTTAATTTTGTATCATAGCTAAACAAAATAAATCGTTATACAGGATACTGCGGTAATGTGTTTTGCTTATTTGAGGTATATCTGAGCGAACAATTGAACTCTTCTCCGATATATTAGCTAACCCGTGGTAAATAAATTTTCATACCCTTATAAAAAAGGGTTTGGTGTTACAATGTTTTATGCATAATAGCATTTTATGTAATAGTTTATAAGTTATAAGTTTATAAAGCATGTTTTTTACATCAGAACAATCGTAAAGGAAAACATAAAGACAGCAAAAGAAAATGCATGGGTAAATTTTGGAAACACTATGAAAAACGCATATTTAGATAAGCAGAAACTATACTAGGGATGAAACAAAAAGGAAGTGAAAATTAAGAATGTCAGGGACGAGCAAGGGAGAGTTCTAAATGAAGAACAAGAAATAATGGAAAGATGAAAAGATACTTCATCTCATTTTTGAACGGTGAGGATATAAAACAAGATACGACAAACGAAAACATAACACAAAAATCTGGTGTGATACACTCACACAACTTCCTTTTACAGTGATCTTATAATTAGTCAAAAATTTCATTTTTAATTTTTAAAAATTTGTCAAAATTTTCAAAAATTACAAATTCTACAAAAACGGTACAAAATAGAGCGTTAGTTGAAGAGACAAATTTTCTCTAGAATTTTAAGGTGAATTCGAAAATGTAATAATATACCGGGTGTTTTATTTAAAATAGGAGTTAATAAAAAAAATAGAAAAAAAAACAAAAGAAACCCAGTTTAGAAGTATTCAACTGGAAAATCACATATCTCACATCAATACACATTAAAAATTTAATCAAAATATAAAGTTTAAAAAAAATCGTTAGAGCCGTTTTTGAAAAAATCGAAAAAAACCGAAAAATCACAAGAGTAAACAGCTACTTCCGGTTATGCGATTTTCTTCAAAAGCTTGCTGTCTCATCTACATAGTACACAAAACTTATATATGAAGTTTCAACGCCATACCTCTTGTCGTTTTTGAGATATTCTGTTCACAGACAGACACACACACACACACACACACAGACAGACCAATGAAAAAAAATATGTTTTTTGGGATCAGGGGACTCTGAAACGTGAAGATCTGTTGAAAACTCAATTTCGAATTTTTGGGGTGAATCCAATACTTCCTTTATCGTAAAAGGAAGTAAAAAACGAAGTAACAAATGTGACAAAAAGAACTAAACGATGAAATAATAAAAATGAAGTTCGACAGAGCAGTAGGGCAGGACATGATTACACTAGAAATGATCAAACAAGCGGAAGAAAGCATCAAAGAAGAATTACTGAAAGTAACGAATATGCGTTTAAAAGAAGGGCGCCCACCTCGTGACTGGCAAGTAGAAATAATAACACCCATACATAAGAAAGGGGACGTAAGACAATGTGGAAATTTTATAGGCATCTCCTCCTAACTATACCTGGCAAACTATACGCAAGGATAATAGAACAAAAGATAAGCGAAAATGTAGAAGGAACACTGGAAGAAGCACAATGCGGATTTAAGAAGGGAAGAAGTACGCAAGACAAGTACAAGTACCTAGGAGTAGTACTACAAGAAGATGACACTGAGATAGATCAATGAATAGCAGCAACAGGACGACTATAAGAAGAACATTTTTAGAAAAGAAAGAGATTCTTAAGCAGACAACGGTGGAGATCTATAAGTTGCAGTGCCGGTGTTAACGTACTCGAGCGAGTCGTGGACAACAACAGAAAGGTAACAAAGCAAGATTTCCATTTCCATACTCCCTGGAAATGCGATTCCTAAGGAAAATAGAAAACAGGACCAGACTAGACAGAATCAAGAATAAATTACACAGGAAAAACCGATAAAACACAGGATACAACAAAACCAACTGAGATGACTGGAACATGTAGCAAAGATGGAGAGCACAAGACTACCGAAAAACGCATACGAGGCAAGAATAGAAAAAATATAATAGGAAGACCCAGAAAAGAGTGGCAGGAGGATGTGAAAGAAGCAATACAAGTTAGAGCTGTGAACTGGGGCGAAGTAACTCAGCTAGCGAACGACGGTCAAAGATGGAAAGAACTATGGAGAAGAGAACCCGAGACAGTTCAACCAAACACGCCCACACCGAAAGGTACAACATATGTCAGAATTAAGTAAGCCTTTTTTACAAGTGGTAAATTTACACACACGAGCAAAGCGAGTGTTGTAAACCAACAAGTAAAAATCTAGTGTGGTACACGCACACAACTTCATTTTACAGTGATCTCATAATTAGTCAAAAATTTGATTTTCAATTTTTAAGCATTTGTCAAAAAGTTTCAAAAATTACAAATTCTACAAAAGCTGCACAAAATAGAGCGTTAGCTGAAGAGACAAATTTTCTCTAGAATTTTAAGCTGAATTAAAAAATGTAATAATATACCGGGTGTTCTATTTAAAATAGGAATTAATAAAAAAAATTGAAAAAAAAGCAAAAGAAATCCATTTTAGAAGTATTCAACTGGAAAATCACCTATATCACATCAATACACATTGAACGTGTAATAAAAATGTGAAGTTTGAAAAAATCGTTAGAGCAGTTTTTGATAAAATCGAAAAAAAAACTGAAAAATTACACCTACTTCCGGTTATCCGGTTTTCTTCAAAAGCTTGCTGTCTCATCTAGATAGTACACGAAACTTATATATGAAGTTTCAACGCTATAGCTCGTTTCGTTTTTGAAATATTCTGTTCACAGACAGACAGAAGCACAGACACACACAGGCACACAGACAGACCAATGAAAAAAATATGATTTTTAGATTCAGGGGACTCTAAAACGTGAAGATCTGCTGAAAACTCAATTTAGAATTTTTGGGGTGAATCCAATACTTCCTTTATTGTAAAAGGAAGTAAAAAAAGAAGCTTTATAAAATAGTTTGATACATGATTTTTTTTATTTTGCACCTTTAACATACATTACGATACGCATTTGCGTGTCGTACTGTGCTCCAGTACGATACGAAGCATTTGACGTTGTAATATTAGCAAGAAACGCCTGACTCCTGTCCTCTCGTGTCTAACCATGGACAAACAACATGTCATTATTTCAGATTTTTTTCTGTGATCTCGTTTCACGAAGTAGAATGATAACGGTTTTTGGTTTTTATGCTGTGATAAATACCGGACTGTGTGCTGGACTATATTAAGGTGACACTATGTAGATTGTACATATTACCAAATTCATTTATAATTTTTACAGATATAGTGAGAGTCAGCGACCAACGAAGACAACATAACCTCAAAATTTCAGCTGATGTTGTGTTGTGTTGTGTGTATTATGATGAATTATCAATGTAAATTTAAAGCGATATTAAAAATAGAGGTTGTTTTATTAAACTAAAGGAATCTATAGTGCTCTCGTAAAGTAGTGGATAAATTCGTTAAAAATTTAAGGAATAACTTTTGGAAAAAACGCTGGGACCCGTTGATTTTTATTATTATTTGTACATTTTTTCAAATAAAATTATATATACTAGAGGATGGCCCGTGTAGGAGGTATGGCGTCATCGATGTTTTTTTAATGGCAACCCCCTTTTTTATAACGGAATTTGAAAGAACGCATTTTTTAGTTACGCTAAGCTAATTTTAAGGTATAGGTCACATGACCAAAAATTAAGGAAAACATTTTAAAATTGCAAAATATTAAATTTAATTGCAATGAAAATCGTACGACACTCATTAATGACCAATAGAAAAATTAGTTCACGAGCCGTAACCAAGACAATAAAAAAAATTCTTGGAAATTTTTTGTAGGTAGACATTACTTCCTTTTAGGGTTTGTGTCGTTACGATTTTCTTACCGAATCTGCATTCGAGCATTAATTCATATCCGGAAATTATTTTTCGTGCATTCCAACAACGACCTTGTTGAAACGTTGTTGAAACGCACTTAAAAAAATTTCCGGAAAGAATTAATGCTCTTATGAGATTAAATGTGAAAATCGTACGACACCCATTAATGACCAATAGAAAAATTAGTTCACGAGCCGTAACCAAGACAATAAAAAAATTTCTTGGAAATTTTTTGTAGGTAGACCAACCTAACTGTGAGGGTTTGTGGCGTTACGATTTTCTTACCGAATCTGCATTCGAGTATTAATTCATATCCGGAAATTATTTTCGTGCATTCCAACAACGTTCTAATTTGCCCTCGCGTCCCGCTCAGGCAAATTAATACGTTGTTGGACCGCACTCAAAAAAATTTCCGGAAAGAATTAATGCTCTTATGAGATTATATGTGATAATTTTAAAAACCACTAAATTATATGTCCAAATTGTGCACCGTTGTCTGCCTGACAGTAGCCAAGACGAGCGGCATATTTTTGTTGATTGCTGTCATTAATAAAAACGTAAAATCATACTTCCTAAAAAAACGAGTGCGACAAAATATTGTCTTATAAAATTTGTACAATGGATAACTATTTTCCAACACCTCTTTGCTAATTAATAAAATTCACTACATTTGTATCTATTTAAACTTTCAATAGTTAGCAACGCATGGTTGTCATATGAATCTTGTAAAAAAAAACAAACAAACAAATGTCTTTGAAATTTTGTGGCAGAAAATTTGCAAAAATGAATGAAACTTTGTGTATTAGTAGTGACGAGGAAGTCATAGATATTCCAGAACAGGCGAAAGAGAAAGTTTAAGTTGCAAGTTTGGGATTATTACCGGCTAAATCACGAAAAATTTATCAAGCCGAATATAAACTTTTCATGGGATGGAGTAAGAACACCCAAGTTAATGAAACTGCGCTCTTAGCCTATTTGGACGAGTTGTCAAAGAAATATTAAAAATCAAGTTTGTGGTCAAAATGTTCGATGTTTAAAGCTGTTCTCTCTGTGAAAGAAAACGTAGATGTAACCAAGTTTTCAAAGTTGAAAGCTTTTCTTAAGAGACATGGTACTGGATACAGGCCTAAGAAATCAAAGGTTTTTGAAAGACCACAAATCGAAAATTTCATACAAGGAGCACCAAATGATAACTTCATGATGATGAAAGGTGTGTGAATACTGGGATTAGCAAGCGCTTGTCGCCGGGATGAACTTTATCACTTGAAAATTAAAGACATCGAGAGAAGACCATGCTGATCATCAAATCCTAGAGTCAAAGACACAGACTAAAAGCATTTTGACAATTATGGATGCCCCAATCAAAGGAATCAATCTTTTGGAAATTTATAACAAACAGGAAACATGATAGTTTTTTTTTAGTTTAATACCGTAAAGGAAATCAATCAATTTTCATTAATACTAGGTGTCACTGCCACATATCTTCAGCTTCCTAATCCGAAAAGTTGCATTTAGAAGATCTTTCGCTTCTTTCCTTCCCTGTTCTGGTGCCGAGTGTTAAGCGTCACGGCGGATGAAAATCATCGGCCGTAGCAGAAAGTTAGACTGAAGAGAATATCGAAATGCAAGCTAGAACTTCTAAGAAAACATTCAGTGGGTCAAAAATACACATAGAGATTCCAAAATCATCAAACTCGCTGGTCCTTCCTCACAAATCTACAAAACGTCTCGGATGGTGTAGCTTGAGCAAGCGTCCACGCTCGATCAGCAGAGTTAAGCAACGCTCTTTCTGGTCAGAACTCGGATGGGAGTTCCACGGCTGCTTTTCCCGGCACCTCGTGGTACGACTATCACGGAAAAAAGTTGGTCCCGGATATCATAATAACATCATGATAGTCGTTAGTGGGGTTGGAAGTTCCCATAAAATGTACAGTGACGCCTATAATTGGCCTAACGGCTGTTGGCGGAGTACGGAATAAAATAAAAAAAAAACGTCAAGGACAGGCTATTATTGAAATATATCAAGAACGGAGCTCTTACTTCCATCCATAGGTATTAATAACATTAGTAATAGTAACATCCAATTAATTGCATTTTTATTCATTTGTTTATACTTATATCAAATAACAATTATCAATGAGGTGTTGCACAACCATATTTTTTTAGAATTCTAAAATATTGTAGACGTAACACGTTCTAAAATTCGCTTTTCGCACACTTCAACCTGGCGCTCTCGGCAGACTATTTCAAATTTAATGCGAAAAATACCATCATTTTCCAACTTATTATATAAAGATATATACATCACCACCAGTTGTAAAAAAACATTTTCTAACTAGTCTAGTTACAAAAAGTGTGGCATTGTGAAATCCAATTTTGAAAAAGATACACTTTATACCTCAAAGTTAGAAAAATAATAGTATTTTATCTACGCCTATTAAATTATATTCACATTATAAGGACATTTTTGAATAATAATAACAGTCATAATTTGCAGTAGTAAATTATTCACGGTTTGCAGCCAATCATAAAATTGTTATATCATTATTCAATACGTTGTAGCCAATCACAAAATTCATTCTTATTATCAAATTACTTTTGCAGTTGACAGTTTTCACAAATGTCATAATTCGGAAATATGAACACAAAACTCCTATTGCATAGGAGTAGATAAAGTATCGTATTACATTCGCGATTATGGCCATCATTCACTCAGATGACCTGCGCCACGCTCCTTCGGCTTGCGGCTCAAAGGTCATCTTCGTGAATAACGGCTGTCATAATCGCTCATATAATAATATACTATTATTTAACAAGCATATAATGTAGGCTTTATTACATGAGGATGGAGTTTACACACGAGCCGAAGGTGAGTGTTGTAATCATCCAAGTGTAATGCAACCATTATATGCGTGTCAAATACACTATTTTATCTACAACTATGTATATAGTTGGTGACACTGTAACTCTATGTCAACTTCGAGGTTAGTAGGTTAGGTTTTGCGTCAGTCGGTGTCAAAACTCACGCAAAAGCTAACCTGCTAACCTCGACTTTAATGTCATTTATTGACAATGTAGCCCACGAATGAAAAAAATATCCTGTAGAATATGAAATTTTATATTCGAATAGTGTAAGAGTGTAGAGTTGGATATATAATGCACTTATTATTTCACAGTTGTAGATACACTATATTACTTGAACTTTGAATAAACATACGTTCGTTCATACCAGTAGTTGTTATGCAAATAATATTAATTGACAAATTACTCCAATTCCTGATATTAATTTATAGATCCACGTGTTTCTACATATATATGTATATGAAATTATGAGAGTTAGTCGTCAAATAAATCTAAATAAATTACTTAATGGACAATTAGGTACATGCAAGAATTCTTAATGATTGCCGCTCCACGTAATCATTGCTTCCACCATTGAATCGACGTCGAGAGCTACCGTTCATCTCTAATTAGCAGGCATTACTTAAACCCACTCTTGGAACTGCAATTGACCTTACCGCTTAATCAAGGTTCATAGTTTTTTCAGCTAAATTGACAATGCGATGCTAATACCGAAAACTCGGGTGCTCGATTTTCTACACTTTAGCTTATTTTAAGATTAATTTGAAATTATGGAAAAGTTGCAGAAGTTAATGCTGACCAACATTAAAGAACAGGAAAAGGGAAATGAAACTAACCGTTTTCAGATGATGGGTAATTACTCACTTATGCAGAGGGATTTCGCTTATCTTAAGATATATGAATTCAATTAGGATCAAGTCCTAGACGTAATCAGTAATCAACGTTCCTAAACGGAGGATTTTAGTTCGTTGTTCATATTAGTTTTCTTACAATTTGTAAATTTTGCAAAAAACTTTGTAAGTGCTCCCGGCAACTTTTTATATTTGATAAGACGCCTAAAAACTTCTGTGATGTATCGAACTATTTTAAATCCTTATCAAGTTCGTATTTTTTTATAGTCATCGCATTGTTTTATAGCACAGAGTCGCATTTGGTTTTCTAATTTCAGTGATATACAATGTGTTTCTCTCTATATTTGTTATTGGTTAATGCTTTTCCATATAAATTCTTTTCTTTAAAACTGGCTGTTTAGATAATAAAAACCCATGAAAAATAAAAAACGCAGATAATATAATCTATCTAAAATAAAACTCCTGGGCATTGATATTACACGGATGGTTATACCGTATTTTACATAAAACTAAATCACTATTTAAGTCCGAATATTTTACTGCGATTCACAATTATTATTGTCTTCATAAACGTGTGAAATATATTGAGACTATAAATATTGACATTGGTTTTCCACACAATTACAATTTATTTATTATTTAAATTTTTCATAAGCTACTAAAAATGATATGTGTTTCTTTTTTTTTGTTTTAATGTGAAATAATTGATTTGTACAAAATATCATTTATGATAAAATTCCTAAATGTTATTTCGAAAACTCTCACTTTGAACGAGTTTATAGGGTCGATTTATTACTGTTATTAATTATCCAGCTACCTACAATGCGGAATATGTAAACAGTTACTAAAGTATTCGTACAACTGCAACACAAGAATACTATCTCCGATATTAATAAATTATTTCCAAAGTTGTAGCTTCTAATAATTCTGGAAAATTCTAACTATGATTAATATATTTTCTGCGAGTAGTAAGTTCCTTAAGTTATTTAAATATTTTCTAAAGCCACATGGGGAGACCCGAAACAAGTGATTAAACAATCAGAATCGCTTAATTTATAGATCGCCTTGGTAACTTTGACAGTAGTAAAATAATAGAATGCATTATTAGGTATAAATTGATGACATCTTATATTTCTTCCTCTTATATTAGGCCTGTTTAAATCCACAATAACATTTATCCAAAATAAGTAAATCGATCGCTAATCATTTAATTGAAAATCTAATGAACAAAATAAGTAAAATTAAGTGTGACAAACCATATTCTGGAAAGAATTTTAAAAGAAGTAGAATAATTCATATCAACTCTTCTTCTGCTTTCAAAAATTTTGAATGTAAGAAAAACTTCTTGTCTTTTCCTTCGTAATATATTTTTAAAATAAAGGAATAACCAATTTAACGTTGCACATCAAAACACTATTACGATTCGAAAGCATCTGAGTTTGCTATAGATTCGACACTCTTCAACGTCAGCATTTTTATGGGTGACGCTCAACCTCAGGAATTTTCGATTGAACTTTACATTCATATAAATCTTACCATTTTTTAGGCATATAAGCTTTTCGATTTTATATTATGTTTTATGTGTAACAGGACTAGTAAACGGAGTAATATGATTATATAACCAGTGATATGCATTATTCCGCGATTATAGCTAAGATTGTGTGTTGATTACGACTAACAAAATTATTAATTTTGTATATGAAACAGTTGCATTCGCGAAGGCTTTTTCGACGACCGTATCCGTGAGCCAATTTAATTTGCATTTTTGCCTGAGCGTTGATTGAGGTCTTTTATTCAGAGCCTTTATTACTTCGCTTGATCGGTACCATCCACACTCATTCAAGTCAAATCATTTTGCTTACATGATCGCGTGTAATATTTGAGCATCAAATTTATTATAGGTATTAACTAACATGTCAATAATTTATTTTGTGGATCCGTTTTGCTGTCACAAAGCCAGCGTTATTTATGTCTTTCAACGTTAGTAATATATTTCTGGACCGGGCTTCGTAGCTTAGTAGTTAAGCATTCAGACTACTGATCTAAGAGTCGCGAGTTCGATCCCCGGTTCCGGTGAGGTTTTTAAAAATAAAAAAAGCGGATGAAAACCTCTACAGAATGCCAACATTCGGAAGTGATGTAAAGCAGTGGATCTCATTACTACGATGCGTAGCATATAAAGATCCCTTGCTAAGGTTAGAACTCCTTAGTTTCGGCCAAATTCTAAGTAGGACTTTGACCATATGCCTCGACATTGTCCATTACAAACAAACAAGCATATTTGTTGTCTCCTTATAATCTTTGATCATGAATTTAACATAAAAAGTGTAAAACGAACTAAAATTGTGTAAACCCAAAAGTGCATGCAAGTAAGTGAAGCGTGCCAATTAAGTGTTTGTAAACAAAGACTCGGCAGTTTATCAAACGCACTAGGTCATATTACATATTACTACAGCAAGCATTCGACAACGTCTGCATTATGCGATGTGTATTAGGTCGAATTGCGAACAATGTACACAATTACGCTGTACTAAATGCATACTCTCGTGTTTTTTAATAGTAGGTTAAAAAACACGACACACATTTAATGTATATAAGCTCTGTATTATTAACTATCCCTGGTACGTGTGCATGTTTATTTACTGGGTGATCCCGTTTTTATGTCAAGATTGATGTAAGGTGAGGCCTGGAGAGCGGTTCTTGAGTGTTGCAGGTAGGTCGAAGCGCTGTCGCTACGCTGTTGTACCCCAGAGTCAGTATTTCAGTATTTCTGCCCCGTTTGGCTTCCAAGGTTCAGTTAAGCGTGGGTTGACCCCGATCAAATCTTGTGGCGCCAATTTATATTGTGACATCCTATACATACCGACACGCTTGCCCTGTGTTGTACCGCTTAGGACCACGCCCATCTCCCTGAGCGTATTCGAGCCGCGGTAGATAAGTAGATACTGTAGTAATATTATTATTCCTCACTTTTTGTTGGTTGGTAACTATGTTCTAATCACAAATTTGAATAAATAAAATAAGTATTACCACAATTACTATACAGTTTTAATCTGAATAATTGCTTCTATCAGGGTTAATTAAAAATTATGATTTGTTTAATTATATTTGCAATACTAAATGGTATGCTGTCCCCTATATATTTTAATTATTGGCAAATAAATCAAATTAATGCGCCGGCTAGCTTTTGAGAACTCCAATACGAAAGAATTGGGTTGTAACACACAGTATAAAATGTATCCTGGTATAGCAAATGCGCATTTTTAAGCGAGTGACAGTTAACCTTAAAGATTGACGGAAAACAGAGCTGATCGGACAGACAAAAATCCAGCGTAATTTTAACGCAAATCGACCAACCATTAATAAATATGCCTCGGGTAAACAATAACAATGCAATTTAACGAATCAAGTTGTTTAGCTAACCTGTATTTGTTTTTCTTTTACGTCATAGGTGACGCTAACTGGCAACTGTTTTATTTCCTGATTTACGAATCCATGTCTGTCCACTGCAAAATCAAGTGATGCTAAGCTTGTAATTTTCTTCTGGAACGCTTCATGCTTCTGGACCACCAACGAAGCCTTTCCTAGGTGCTGCATGTTGCTGTCTACTTCTATCGGCTTCCAGTCTTTTCGAATCGGACTTTAAATGTTGACCTGGGAGGCGGATCACATTTTCAAAGAACGCCAACGTCGTACCGTGCTTCTGGAACGCCTTTAACTGCTGCTACATTGTTGTATGCTACAAACAAGAGCCCCTCTATACTCTCCACACTGCTATCTGCTTGCCGCAGCACCACAACTTGTCAAAAGATCGCTTCGAAGTCGAACACAAATGGGCGAAGCTTCAGCATCAATTTCCTCTAGAACTGCACTTTGGAAATTTATGAAATTATGCACAACTAGGCTCTGCTCACTGGCGAATAAATAAAACCCAACAGTTGGGACAAATTAGAAACTTTTAATGTAGGAATTCAAATCAAAACTGGGAGCCAATATTATAAGCAGCTTCTGGTTTGGTTTCCCCAATAAACAATAATAATTGAACATCTAGGTATCATAGAAACAAGTTAACAATTGTTTCAAGTAAGTTTTTACAATGTTTTTCCTTAAATACTAAATTGCTTTTGCTAAATGTTATTCCGGAGCACTTTAACCGCACTTCTGATTGCTTTTATGCGCTTTTAATTTATAAACACTGGTTCACAAGTTATTTAGCACTGTATTGTAGTATTATATTATTTTTAGGTTGCTTTTCACATGCTCTTTGCATTGCTGTGCTTCCTTACACTGCTTTGTAACCCTCCAGCTGCATTATCGATTGTTGGCATAATGATATGACTACAGAACGCTTCATAAAACTTTTGTAACGCTTCGAAACATTTATGTACTTAAGTAATATTCTGTTCTGACTACACTATTAACCTGTCGGTTATCATAAATTAGATGCATTTGCCACACCGAGCACAAATCATTAAAAATAAGATGAATGCAACCCTGCCGATACGGTTTCATTCAAATACTAGTCTCTGTTAATTAAATTACAGTTATTTCTAATCATGTCTTATGTAATTATCGATGTTTACTAGTGACTTACTGTTGCAATAAATATAATACTAATTCTGGACCTATTTGAACCTTTCTTTATTATCCGTACCTTTGCAATGCAATCAGAATGGCTGTAAGCATCATACCATTACAATATTGACTATGGGGTATTACATGAATAAGACAAATATGTCGTCTTGCATATGATAAAAATTGTTATAGTAATTTTTGAGATTTTTTTATTTTTGCGGTTTTGGGAGGGGGGGGGGGGGTATTTAGGACTCCTAGCACCTAACGGTGCATCTCAGTGAAACCAAAGTTTGGTTTCATCATCGTTCTAAAGCTTCATGTAACATCTAAGTACATTTTTATGGAAAGTTGTCTGTATGAAACGTGTAACCCCCCGCCAGATTCCTGGAATTTTTAGGTAGATAGTGGACGCCATAGCGCCACGCTTATGAGTAAGAAGAAAATGTTGTCTGTGGAAATGATCAAAATCGATAAAGCAATTTTTCAGAAGAAGTATTTGTTGTCGTTTTTTTGACTTTTTTGGGATATTTTGGCCTACTGACAACGAACGCTGCAACACAGTTGAACTAAAGTATTTTGACATAGCTCCAGCTTTATACAACATCTCTGTCAATTTTCATGAAAATCCATCTATAGCTTTCGCCGCAGTGTGCAATGAATTTTCGACCAGTCGTTTCGAAAGCCGTAGCTCCGCTCGGTCAGTTAACATTTATAGAGGCATAAATCAGCAATTATTAATTAATTTATGTATTTTCAAAAATTAAAGTAATGTTACGCATTAGAGTTTTAATAAATTTGGAAAACATTTCATTACTTTTTTTTTAAATTAAGGATTTACTGGGTGCTTCAATTACATAGATTATTAGCACCCTATACTATACACAATTAGATTATAATTAATATATTATATAACATTCTTTTATATTTTGTATAATAATAAACCAGTGTCCTTGAGGAATTTCAGTACGTTGTCTGTTTTGCGTTCGTCGTTTTCATGCGCTTCTTTAAGGTTTGGACAAATATTGTTTTTATGTCGTTGTTGGTTAAATTTTGGACATTGTAGTATGACATGTTCGACAGTTAGAGGTGTATTACAGGTCTCGCAAAGCGTTGGTTCCATTTTTTGATGAGGTAGTCATGGGTTAATGTTGTATGTCCTATACTAAGTCGTGCCATAATTATTTGCTCCCTTCGGTTTATGATTGATTGCCACTTGTCTACGTCTTCTTTTATTTTACGCAGTTTGTTATTTGTGGTTTCTTTCCATTTTTCTTTCCATTTGTTGATTAGTTTTTTCTTGATGATGATTTTATAATCAGATGAAGGAATTTGGACGTTAAGTAGTTCGGTGGTGTGTGCTTCTTCCGCTCTTTTGTCGGCTGTTTCATTTCCTGCTATTGTTATGTTCATTACCGTTATCATTCATTAAAATGTCTATAAGTACAAGTATCGTAAGCAATTAACAACCTTCTTATTGGTATAAAAATGATTTATAATGAAATGTTGTTACATTATGGGAAGGAGGATATATTTACAAATTGCAAAGTCGATATCGTCACTTTTATGAGAAACATTTCCTAATTATATAATCTCGTCGGTTTTGTGCTGTAATATTTTACAGGCCCTTATTCATAAAAACAGTTTGCTTTTAAACGCGCCGCTTAAGATGTTGTTGAAAATATTTTTGATAATTAATTCGTTAGTTCAGTTAATTATAAGTGTCATGCACAAACATTCTGTAAAAAAATTGGGGCTTCCGCTCAAGAGAATTTGTTTCTGATTACAGTTAACACTTTTGAATGGAAGTTTCAAAACAATATTTATATCGTAAGTGACTATGAAGAAGTATACTTTATAATTTTTTATACGTTCCTTTGGATTAGCATAGTTGTACCTACAAGTTTATACATTAAATGGGTGTCTGCTAAATTCCTTCCAAAAGGTAAAAGCATGAGGAGACCCGTTGAGATCGATGCTCTTCAACATAATCATGAATAGCATAATAAAATATGTAGATAATTGTAAACGATGAAAAATAGTCTACGATCGCTATATCTAACGGTTTGTATTGACCAATTCTATTTTGTTTTAAGATAATACATATAACTAATGATATCTAAGTATACATAAATATGCCAATATCCACGAAAAGTTCCAAATTTATGGCAGTTGCAAATTAACTAAATTGATGCAAATGATGGAAATAATAATAACTAGCTGCGTGGTAACCACATCAGTGGAAAAAAATCCGTATGATTGCAAATCAAACATAAGACTAGAAGAAGACAATAGAGACCACGTAAGGTTAGAATGAAAGAAAATAAAGGCCAAGAAGAACTAACAAGCGAGAAAGCGTAAAATAATTAAGCAAAATATCAGCTGCTACTGACTTAAGTAAATGCACACAAAAATATCAACTTCAACAATGATTTTTGTAAAACCACGTTTTCTATATTTCAATAAATTTAGCTAACTGTTTCAGATTAGTAAATGACAAAGTGACAATTTTAAAGACGGTGTCTTTTCTCTTGCATCTGCACTGGTTCTATTGATTTAAGGCTTCAAAAACATAAAGACAATGGCAAACATAAACACATCACAAAATCGGACATTGCGCAGCATGCTTGTGCAAATGGACACAATTTAAAATTTAAGCACCAGAGCACTTGTCAGACAATCTCACCATCTGTCACGAATGATAGCTGTGGAAATTGAAAAATATTTCAACAGGATAAACAGGAAAGACGGTTATAGACTTTATCAAATTTGGACTTTTTAGGATGCCACGGTCATGCACCGCCGACTCCAAGTGTCTAGTACTCGATAGCCCAAAAACTGTTTGAGGATGTTCCTTTACTTTGAAACCAATTATTACCATGTGATATACCGACTTTATTAGTTTTACAAATAAATTGGTTTTCTCGAACCAGTTTACTTATTTTATTCAAATTGTGATCAGTTTGCGACAAGTGGTTTACATATTTTAAAGTTGTGAGGTTTAATAATTATGTTGCATAAAGCGGTTTCTTTTATATTCCCGACATTATTACCAAACAGGAAAAACACCTTTTTTACACATTTCTTGGCACTAGTACGTCACATCTATTATATTTCCATATATAATACAATAAGTGATTTGAACTTTGCCGACAATAATTTCATTCTGAATTCGAGTTGCTACTGTGATGAAAACAGTGCTCCTGATTATTTTCCTCAAAAAGCAGCAACGACTAATGACGGAATATTGAACTAAAATTCAGAGCAAGAGTTGTATTTGGAGGACAGTTTAATGAAATAAGAATGTTTATTTTGACATTTATCTGCCATAAATATTGACGTTACATTACTTTTCTGCTGCTTTTCATGTACCTAGCGTAAGAAATGCGGCTGTTGGCCGAATGCACAGAAATGCAAGCATTTGATTGGTCACTTTATCAATAAAATTGGGGTATAGTATGCAAAAAAAAGGTTAGAAAACTTACCATTTAATCGTAAAACAATTACAGATTGTTGACTTTAAAAGAGTCGCTTCAAATAAAAACAACCCGAATGATGATAGCTCGAGCTAAGCGGTAGCCTGTTTAGATTTTCATTTCCTTTAATCTTGTGATAGTCTTGACACTCATAATGACTTAATGGAATTTATTATTAAATAAATGATACAGGGTGTTTCATAACGTACGGAGGACCAAAATAAATTTATTATTTTAATAAACTTGGCCAAAATCCAATAACATAAAAATAACATCAGTTTAAAGATCTTGTAAATTAATGCCAATTTATTTAATACTTTTAAATTATACAGAAAACCTACAGTAAAAATAAGATACTTTTTAAAATAACAAACACGGTATTTTATGAATTACAATTTTATTTTTAAATAAGTTACAAACAATTCTCCATAACAAAAACATTCACATTAGGTGTTCGAAATGCTGACCCTGCATTTCAACACACGAATCTAGTTTTCCGATACACTTGGAAATTGTTGGCGTAACTGCTCCATAGCGTTGATGCGACTGCGCAATTCGTCGATTGTATCAACTTCGGTGGCATATACCAATTCTTTCATAAAATCACATAAGGAAAAGTCCACTGGGTTGAGATCTGGACTGCGTGGGAACCATGAAATAAATCCAACCTGCCGATCCATCATTGCGGAAAGATGGTGTCAAGGTAATCTCGTAGAGTATGACTAAAATGTACATGGTACGGCGCACATCCAAAGAAACATCTTCGAAGGGCTCTGGCAAAAATTCTTGTAATAACTGCAAATAAGAATGGCCATTAAGGCGTGCTGGTAATTCGTAAAGCTATATTAAGGTGTTGTTCAAAATACCAGCCTACAGATTTACGATAAACGCTGCTGAAAGGTATTTTGGAGAATCGCGTGCGGATTTTGATCAGCCCATGTGTGAGAATTGTGGAGGTTGAGAACGCGATTCATAGTAGGACATCGGTCATCCGTCACCAGTACATGTCTTGGAAATTCTGCATTCCTATTAGTGCGATTTAGCAGCCAAAACTGCCGCCGTAGCAGATAATACGTAGGGCTCAGTCCTTGTACCTTTTGCAGATGATAGGGGTACAAACTATTGCTGCTCAATGTGCGCCAAACAGAAGATAGAGAAATTCCAACGTGGGGGGACATTTGATTTGGTCGGCGGCCACCATGATCTTTCATGTTGCAAATTTCCAGTCTTTCTTCCGCGTTGAACTACTCGAAGAAAAGTATTTTCGGAAGGCGATTGACGATCTGGAAATCTTTCCGAATGCATACATCTTGCACGTGCAGCGTTTTCTTCAGGACCTCTATACATAATAATCATATCTACATATTCTTCGTTACTGTAGTTAGCCATTTAAGTCGAATTAAACACTTATTAGCCGACGTATCTTCATTTTCTCTCTCAATCTCAAACAAATTTCTACTGCTAGTTGTTTTTTAGTTATTATTAAATATTCAGCGCTTCTTCATCAATTTTGAAGCATTTAAGGGTTTAAATAGTCGTAATTTCTATGTTATTTATTTTTCATAAAATTTTTAAATTCAACATTGTTTAGTTAACTCTAAAATATCTCTGGCTTGAACTAAAAACGTAAATTACTACCTCACTTTGTAAAGAATGCTCGTTAATTTATTCAGCTTTAACTTCCTGTAACTTTCTTATTGTTGGGTTTTGGTCAATAATTTATTAAAAATATAACTTTATTTTGGTCTCTCCTAGCTACCCTTTTAGTCTCCTCCGTACGTTATAAAACACCTTGTATTTATGTGCATAATTATCAATATACAGGGTGTAGAAAACTTGTAGAAAATTGACTAGCATATTCCTTAGCTTATTTTTAGATAAAAAGTTTTCACCAACATTGATCCGGAAGTTCTTCACTTTTTAAAATATAGGGCGTAGAATTTGAGATAAAGGAAATTGCAAATTTTATTAATTTTTGAAAGGGCATATTAATATAAATTACAAATGTGGTGTGTGTAATGCAGCGCTAAGGAAAATGGCAGCATTGGTTTCATTCTTGAATTTTTTATAAAAAAGGCGCATTTTAAGAAAAACCCAACAAGCCTTTTTAGTAGAGTTTTAATCAAGGTATTGAAAAACCTTATCAAAGCTAAAAAATCAGTGGTGTCTACTTGGCGTCTCCTTTTCCTTATTCAATCATGCAAAGGGAACTCATACGCATGTCACTAGTGAAATAAAAGATGGTTAACCGACACAAAAAATTGCTCTTGGTGCCGCACGCACGCACACGAAATTTCTAATTAATATTAGAACGCGATTTAAAAATTAACAAAATTTATGATTTCTTTTCTCAAGATCAACACTTGAGGACCTATAATGATCGAAACTTTTTGTAATAGAATAACTAAAAGAAAATGTCAAAATGGCGGCCTTTCTATGGGAGTCCATATCACAGAAATACATTTAAAGTCAAAAATTACCAAAATAATATACAGCGTGTCCCAGGATTGATGTTACAAGAGGTGAGATAGACTAAAAATTTTTGAATTTTATTTTAAGGTTCTGGGATTCGGTCCTGCTTCATCTGAAGAGAATTTTAAGAATACTTTAAGTTTTTGAAAAAACAAGTTGGCCTTGACAGGGAAGCGAAAACTATTTTATTTTAAGGTAAACTACAGTTTTTGTTTATGATACGGCAACATTTTATTAGAAAAAGTTGTTCAGAATGATAATTTATGGCCTTGTAAAAATTTTCAGAAAGATCTGTCGACTTAAAAAAACGTTATTTTTTAGATTAAACAATATAAATTGTGATATGTTTTGTCGGACTTTTCCACTGTCTAGGGTGTATATCACACGACGTGTTGGGAGTTTTGATTTACTCCCGCCTTCAGGTGTTCCTGGTGAGCCCTGGGAGGGACTGATAAAATTCATATAAAACGTATCACAATAGACCACTGCCAAAAAAGACATACAGAGAACAATATAAATTGTATTTTATTCTCAGGTAAACTACCCTTTTTGTTCATGATATGGTAAAATTTTAATAAGAAAAGTTGTTCAAAATGAGAAGTTATGGCCTTATACAACATTTCAGAAAAAACTACCTTTTTAGATCAAACCGTTATTTTTAATTTCTTTTGTTTTTAATCTAAATAATTACGGTTTTTCTAAGTCGACAGATCTTTCTGAAATTTGGTATGGGATCATAATTCATCATTCTGAATAACTTTTCCTAATAACAGTTTGCCGTATCATTAACAAAAAGGGCAGTTTACCCGAAAATAAAATAGTTTTCGCTTCCCTGACAAGGCCTACTTGGTTTTCAAAAACTGAAAATATTCTTAATTTTTTTTCAAACCAAGCAGGACCGAATTTCAGAACCTAAAAATAAAATTTAAAAATTTTTAGTCCATTTCACCACTTGTAACATCAATCCTGGGACACACTGTATGTGGGTTGAATTATAAGGGGTGACGTGAGTCACTTTTTTTGCTCTTCCCGATTACCTAAAAATCTGAAATTCCGAACAAACGTTCCTTGGGACCTAAGGTTGATGAGAAAATCCCAAACCTAAAAATTCAACATGGCGGATCTAATATGGCGGCCTTAAAAAGAGTCAGCTATTCACGTTTCGACTCTTTCGAGAACACGTAGATACTTTGAAATTTTAAAATACTTAGTCCATACTATAGGAACAGCACTTAGAGTCAATCGTTATCAAAGTTATACATGAGGGTTGAATTACAGGGAATGAAATAGAATAGGGGTTATTGTACATACATGTTTTCACTCAGCAGGGATTTTTTTCTACTGTGTAACCTATGGTTTAAGTGGTTCAATGATCTTTCTAAGCAACATATCAAATTCCCTGCTAATTTCAAAGCGTTCAAATACTGGCTTCCGTAATTATTTTGCAGCAAAATTTCATTTAAGTTCTATAAGGTGAGCCAATTTGTGTAATTGCAGCATTTTTTATTTCTCAAAAATTAAAATAAGTAAATATTTAAACAAAATCAAAATTAATGTATGTATGCGATGTAGGTACGTTTATTTTAAATCGCTCGTTTTCAACTAGGTTTTTCAGTCACCTGCCAAATTTTAACAGTTCCTGGTTAAGACTGACTTGATATTTTGATTTTAAATTTAAAAATCTAGATAACATATTTTTAAAAGTATTATTTAACCGAGTCAATAAAAAAATCCCAACGTGCACTAATTAGAGCATTATGTAATGTAAAATAATTAGGAAAAGCAATATTTGAATGTCTGGTAATTAGCATTGGATTTCGTAGATTGTGCCCGCCTTATAACTATTAAAAATATTGAGCACTTACCGAAATAAATGCAGAACACAATAAGTTCAAGCACTTTTTAAACTTCCAGATCGTGCGGCTTCAGCGCCTCTTTACAGGATAATGAAATGATGAAATAGTTTGCCGGCTTGCTTTCACGGGCACTTCTATGTCTTCTCCGTAAAAAGTGAAATTTTCTAAATGGATTAGCTATAATGCGTTCGGAATCGATCAAATCACTAAAGGTCTCCCAGGTGACCGTGCAAGATTCAATCTCCTTAATCCAAACTGATTAAGGATGTGGGATGCCTGCTCGCGGACACGAACATAATGTGCCCGAGAAGTTCGTGCAATTTTATAAATCGCTTTGATATCACTTGATGCGCTCGTCAGATTAAAACACGCTGGTTGCCTATTGTTCTCACGTATAGGAATTTTTGCGAAGAATGGTTGTGGGAGTGTAAAGTAGGCAGTAGAGGAAACAAGTTAAAATAAATCGAGTTTAAGGTAAGACTGTATTCAAATGTTGCATAATAAGATAATTATCAAACTGCCCGATGTATGATGCATCTACCAACTAATTATTGAGATAACAGGAATGGAGAAAATAACGATTTAATTGTAAATAATTCATATTAGCTATGTTATTGTTTTAAAAAAAATTAAATATTCATGGAAGTACGCAGTTTCAACGATTTAGAAAACGTGGTCTATAGAAATGTTTGTACATGGAAGGATGGATGTTTTTGTGTGTACACATGAACTACAATATTCGACGCAAGTGGTGTAGTTAGAGGTTCAATAATTACATCATTTAAAAATTTTCTAAGGAGTCGGAAGATATGCCGTTCAGATGCTATAGCGGTTTTCTGTTCGCAAGCTTTCCGAAAAAAATGTAAACTAGTGAGTGCGCTATTTTAATGCAATTTTTGGTTTAAGATTTAGTTTGAACAGAAAGAGCAATACGATTATTTTTGAACAAATAAATGCTTGTATCTTTAATTTCTTGGCAGCCTGCTATACATCGTTAGCAACCACCGATGTGGATCTAGATCTGACTAAAATTACCAGCGACGTGAACTAAAATGGATATGGGTTACTACCGACGTGGAGTACCAACGATGTGAATTTACATCCGATTAGAACTTCCACCGAATTGGTTTACTACCGACTTGGATTACCACCAATGCGGACTTATATTCAAGTGGAACTTCGCCTGTTAAGTCACAACTAGAGTTAAGTACCGATCACATTTCTCATCACCTAAGAAGGTTCCCGTACTCTCGTAGCTTTCAGGGCTCCTTTTAATTTTAATCTACCCCCCCCCCCGCTCCTCCCCCCGTTTTCATCCCGCCGAACAACCGGATCGCTTTAAGGTAGATTCAGACTGGCGGTAGCGGTGCGGTAGCGGAGCGGTCCCGAAACCGCTCAGCAATCGCTCTGCACGTTTTTAAATGATATCCTTTATCTAATAGACTTGTCTGTCTGGGACGCTGTTTTGTCCGGGACGCTGTTTCAGCAGCCAAACCGAAAGAGATAGAGAAAAAAGTTATGAAAGTTATATGTTTGGAATGGTCATGTCAGATCAGGAACCGAATTTCAATCACGTGACACTTCCGGTTTTCGAGAAATCACGTGATTTCCGTCCGCCCGGGACGCTGGTCCGTCCGGGACGCTGTTTCAGCAGCCAAACCGTAAGAGATAGAGAAAAAAGTTATTAAAGTTATATGTTTGGAATGGTCATGTCAGGTCAGAAACCGAATTTCAATCACGTGACACTTCCGGTTTTCGAGAAATCACGTGATTTCTCGAAAACCGGAAGTGTCAGTATCTCCTTTTTTGTTTTATTAAATGAGACATTTGTCTCACTGGACTGCTAGTGATTCACAGTAACAAGCTGCGCGGAAGCGGAGAGGTAGTGACAAGCTGGTGATCGGGGAGCGATTTTTATGAAGAAACCGCTCGGTTAGATAAAAACACAACCATCATTTAGAGTGAAATATGCAGTTCAGTACCGTTCGTAGTTGCAGGCAGATGTGATTGTGCTACAACATGGAAGAGCAACCAAACATTTTGGGTTTGGAAATTAACCTTGCAGTTAAATTGTTCAATCAAATTAATTTTTGCTCGCGTTGCGTTTGCATTTAAAAACTAACTTCTTCAGACGTTTACATCAAGTTTTTAAACAGTTAATTATTTGATCAACTAAAAATAGGAGAATGAGGTTAGATTTTACAGATAAACAATGTATATTTTTATCCTTATGATTGTATAATTGATTTAATTGGAGCGGAATGAGTACTTCCTTTTTACTTCCTTTTACTATAAAGGAAGTATTGGATTCACCCCAAAAATTCGAAATTGAGTTTTCAACGGATCTTCACGTTTTAGAGTCCCCTGATCCCAAAAAACATATTTTTTTTCATTGGTCTGTCTGTGTGTGTGTGTGTCTGTGTGTGTGTCTGTGAACAGAATATCTCAAAAACGAAAAGAGGTATGGCATTGAAACTTCATATATAAGTTTTGTGTACTATGTAGATGAGACAGCAAGCTTTTGAAGAAAATCGCATAACCGGAAGTAGGTGTTTACTCTTGTGATTTTTCAGTTTTTTTCGATTTTTTCAAAAACGGCTCTAACGATTTTTTTTAAACTTTACATTTTTACTACATTTTTAATGTGTATTGATGTGAAATAGGTGATTTTCCAGTTGAATACTTCTAAAGTGGGTTTCTTTTGTTTTTTTTGCTATTTTTTATATTAACTCCCATTTTAAATAAAACACCCGGTATATTATTACATTTTTGAATTCACCTTAAAATTCTAGAGAAAATTTGTCTCTTCAACTAACACTCTATTTTGTACCGTTTTTGTAGTATTTGTAATTCTTGAAAATTTTTGACAAATGGCTAAAAATTAAAAATGAAATTTTTGACTAATTATAAGAACACTGTAAAAGGAAGTTGTGTGAGTGTATCACACCAGATTTTTTATTTTTAAATAAATCATTGACGAAACAGTTTATTTTAAAATTATGCTATTAGTAATTAATATTTAACAGTGTGGAAAATAATTTGTTTTGCGAATTGTCAAATATGAAATCCCGTTGGTTCAAATAATTCTCAGCACCGCGATTTCATTAAAAATTTATTACTAATAGCATAATTTTAAAATAAACTGTTTCCTCAACGATTGATTTAATTTAAAATGTAAAAATAAGAGTGCTAAATTCTCACCAATTAAATCAACTTATAAAATGATAAGAATAAAATATGCATTTTTTTATAGGTACAATCTAATCGCATTCTCCTAATTAGTTCATCAAATAAGTAACTGTTTAAAAACTTCATTTAAACGTCTCAAGAAGTTAGCTTTTCAATGCTAATGAAACTCGCATAAAAATAAATTTGATTGAACCATTTATTAACAGTTAATTTCTAAACCAAAAATTAAAATATGTAATATTGTGTGTGTTTACGTTATTCTTTATTCACCAATAAAAATGATTATTTTGAGTTCAATATTTGTAATTGTTTTTACTTTATAATATATATATAATAGTGTGTCCGCGGATTGGGTTCACATAATATATAAATGGCAAAACATTTTCGAGTTAGATGTTAATATTCTAGGAATTTTTCCTGCTTGTTCTCAAACCAAGATTTTGAGAAAACCAATCAAATTATTAATATACAGGGTGTTTTTAAAATCAATTTAAAAAAAATCCAAGAGTAAACTACCTTTATTAGAAGAGGTAACAAAAAAGTATTAAGAAAAGTTGTTTAGAATTAGGAGTAATGGCAGACTCAATTTTCAGACAAATCGGCCACTCTTCATCGGAACTCTCTGAACTACTTGTAAACATTAAAAAAAAAACGTATTATCGACTTGTAACCTGCACGCCTCTGAACGTCGCTTGCAAATAAACTCACTTCGTACTACCGCGCTCAGTATGAATACCTACTAGTCTAAAAACCGCCCAGAATCCGCGCCGCTACCGCACCGCTACCGCGCCGCTACCGTCGTCTGAATAGGCCTTTAAGCTTGTTACATGTCGTAAACGGACAATTTTCCGGTAAGATGGTGTCTTTTTTCTTCTGTTAGTTCTAATTTATTGTGATTGCGGAGTAGCTGAAATAAGTAAACATAAATAACTGAGAGAGAATAATCAAAATCCCTAAAATGTCATATTTCTTACTGACAAGTAATTACTCTGAAGTTTATTTGTCGTTGAGATATTGTTTGGAAGGCAAAGGAAAACATTTTTAGCCTTTTTAAAAATAAAGTTAACATTATTTAAAAAATATTTAAATTATTCAATTTATGTACGCTATCTTTTTTTATGGATTAATGCATTAATTATTTCTTGACCTCTGTTCTTCAAGAGCAGCTATGCTCCATGTTGTAAACCCCAATGTAATTGATTGTTATAATCGTATCAATAAAAGCTTTTTTGAATTACTAAAAATGAGATGACAGAAAATTGTGGCCTGTAAGTGGATAGAAAATGACTGCTTTTGTCTTAGAACAAATTTTAAAAATAAAATAATCGTAAAGAAATAAAAAAAGTTAAATTGTTGCCTAACAGAAGCGCATATGTTATTCAAAGATCAGTGGAAGTATAACAAATTTAACAGAGAGTTTAAAAGTAGGTAAATAGTTTTGAAACCAACAATATTTCATTCTTGGCTTTAACCTGAACTGGTTTTAGCCTCATTTTCCCTTGTTTGCAGTTTTATCTGTTTGTTATTATATTCCATTTCTTCAATAAAAATGCAAATTCTATTTCGTTAACTATAAACATGCCATACAGCTTTTAATATGTACCGTCTCTAATTAAATATATAATTTTTATCCTCTCTTTTGTCGTCTACAAAATAAAATGTGTTTGCAAGAACACTCTAGAATAATTCGATGTGACAAAGAAAAAGAGATGGAACCAGAATCCGGCAATATAGGAAACTTTTGCCGGCCTCCAGAAAGACTTCTCAGAAGTTAGAATTGATGTTAGATAGAACAGGCCTAATGGGAGAAGAAGAGTAGTCTTTTGCAAGAATGGGTAGCAAGCAACACAAAGAAATATTTTTAAAAAAATGTAGATTATTCAATATTTCCGTCCTAGAGTATTTCACTACCTGCTTTAGACGCGTTAGAGTAAATACAAATAATCAATCACACATAGATAAATTTGCTACGATATACAGTCTGTTCTATAAAAATGGCCCCGCCTTCTAGCTACTTTATTATTTATTTTAGACCCAATAAACCTTATATCAAATCAAATGACACATAAAAGCCTACATTTTAACACAATCAACAAATTTTTATCTTCAATTGTTTCAGAGTGGTGACGTCACGTGCAATTTTTTTAAATCACACTGTATATATTTTTTGACATTTTCTGCTAGAGGTTTTTTTTCTCTTTTCATCAATATAAATATTTCATGCACTTGCATAAAAAAATGTTCGTGAAAAATTACAAAAACTTTTTCACAGTGGGAGGCCATGATACAAAACTGTAAACAAAAGTGTAACTCAGATAAACAAAACAAATAGTAGCCAAACGCTTTAACTGTCAGATTTCAGAATAATCTAAAGTGTTTATTGTTTTGTTTTTCTGAGTTACACTTTTGTTTATAGTTTTGTATGGTGGCCTCCCACCGATAAAAAAGTTTTTTAATTTTTCTCGAAAATTTTCTTATGTAAGGGCATAAAATATTTATATTGTTGAAAAGAGAAAAAAAAGCCTCTACCAAAAAATGTAAAAAGATATATACAGTGTCATTTAAAAAAATTGCACGTGACGTCACCACTCTGAAACAATTGAAGATAAAAATTTGTTGATTGTGTTAAAATGTAGGCTTTTATGTGTCATTTGATTTGATATAAGGTTTATTGGGTCTAAAATAAATAATAAAGTAGCTAGAAGGCGGGGCATTTTTTATAGAACAGACGGTATGTTTCGAAATTGTTCGCATGGTCATAAATTACTCTTTTCGGAGTTGAGGAGATAAGAAAGTGGCAGTAAGCAAGAAGCCTGACGGGTATATGTTTATTTCTGCACCTAATAAAAATAATGGCTTTATGGAGTTAAGAGGTTATATTTATAATTGCAAAAAATATCAGATATCACTCATCAAAACATGACTGCGGTTTAATTACAAAATAAACAATTATACTTAAAATAGCTGCAGCAAAGAAAATATAGAAGTAAACAGATACATTCGCTTGATATTCCTAATAAATTTCAATTTTAATCACAGTAAAAATTACGTACGTTTAAATAAAATATGTATGCTCTGGAAGTAATAACAATATTATGTATGTGCGGAAGAAGGAAGGTCTTCAGCCCCTCAATTGGTACCACAAGCATGACTTTGCTGGCGTGGGAGATGAAGGAAATCGTTCGATAGTTTCCGCAGTCAGGTGCGTCCATATCTTCTGACATAGGCTGTGAAGGATATCGACTCCCAATTCACTTATGTTCTTCAGCACTTCAGCGGTGATCCCATCGGAGCCTGATGCTTTCTGATTGCGCAGCTTCTTTACCACGCATTCTATTTCCTCTTCGAGGATCGCTGGCTTGTGACCTTGCGTCTGATCCCCTGGAACGAGCTGTGGTTCGTAGCTGTACATCCCGATGCAGTATTTCCACCACGTCTTGGCTATGTCTTTTGAGTTCGTAATGACGTTGCATTGATCGTCCTTGAGAGTTTGTGTTTTGGGTTTGAACTCTCGAGCCTGATTCTTTACCTTGTTGTAGAGTTTTGTGGAGCAGTTCTCTCCAGCTCCGCGCACGTTTTTGTCTTTTCTGCAAAAGTGCTTAATGCCAGTGTTCACTTCTTTCAGCAGCCGTTTCTGTTGTTCGGGGTCTATGATTAAGAACCCGATGTCTACTCGCGTATCGACCAGTGACAAGGTTTTGTTTGACATCCAGTGCTGGCGTTTTAAGGTGTTATTGAATTTTAGAATCTTATTAGTTTCCCTCGAGGTCGGGTGAACCCATATTTCGAACAGCTTCCTGAAAGGTGGCCGGCTGAGAAGCGTTCATTTCCTTAGATTTTACCTTGCTTGCTGGTTTGCTCAAATTTATCTTGAGATGAACCCAGAGTAAGCGGTGGTCAGATCTACTTTCAGGGCCGGGTCTGGTCTTAATATTGGGGATGAAGGTTCTCCATCTTTTGTCTAGAACGATGAAATTAATTTGGTTCTTTTATCGCCCGTTCGGCGAGGTCCGTGTTTAGAGAAGGCTTTTGTGATGTTTCAACATGATGTTTATTATCGACAGGTTGTTGTCATTCGTGAACTGGATCAGTCTGCTTCCAGCCCGTAGAGCCCCGCCGTGTCCCTCAGATGGTTGTCCGTCGTAGTCGTAGTGATCCTAACCTTCGCATTGAAGTCTCCCATCAATACCACGAGATAGATGCCATTGTGTCTTTTAGGGTAGCAGAGAAGTCTTCTATTTCTTTATCGCCTGCGTCGGTGGTTGACATGTACATTGTACACCTGAATCGGATGCAGCTTGTATGGCTCGGTATTGAAGGTGAGGGTCAGAACTGTGTCGTTGATGGGCCTGTAAGCTTCGACGCGTTGAGCTCATTCGCGTAACTAGAATTTTTGGCTGAGGAGAGCCAGCTCCTCCCCCCCCTCCCCGCCAACCATCAATAATACCTGTATATATATCTATGAAAACGTGAGTTTGCATACATTATTTGTTCGTATAAAGTTATCTTCTTGTATTTATGCTGTTATTTTATTTTATTTATTTATTTATTTTGGTACTCAGCCAACAGCCGTTGAGCCAATTATAGGCATTGCTGTACATTTTATGGGGACTTCCAACCCCACTAATGGCTCTCATGATGTTATTATGACATCCGGGACCAACTATTTTCGTGGCAGCCGTACCACAAGGAGCCGAGAGAAGCAGCTGTGGAACTCCCATCCAAGTTTTGACCAGAAAGAGCGTTTCTTAACTCTACTGATCGAACGTGGACGCCTGTTGGAGGTACACCACCCGGGACCCTTATAATATTATATGTCTAAGTAGCATATCAATAAATTATTTTGATTCATAAACAACATAATAATATATATAGGTTACCTCTCGCAACTCATTGGAGTTGACGACAAAAAATATTATTCGAGGGGAACCATTTTTTTTTGGGAAACATCGCTTGATTTCCATTTATACTTTTTGGAACCAACTTTTTATTTTTTTCTCAGTAGAGTTCAGGAAAATACTTTCTTGAAAACGTTAATATCCTTTTCATTGTTATTGTAACTACTCTTAATCATAATATTTTGGGCTTGTAACTGTGAAAATTCAAGCAGTTAGAGTCACTTACACTCGTGAACACCACACAGTTCTCTTTGCTACAATGCCGTAACTATACAATTGAAATCCCCCCAAATTACAAAGTATATCATCATACCTCTATAATAATCCAGAACATTTCCAAGGTCCCAACATTTCCACTCGCAGCCTATGTGCAGTAGCTACAGTGGGCGGGTTCTTGATATTGGCGGTTGCACAGCAGTCTGGTACATTTTGAAACCGTTTGTACAAAAGTACATTTTTAATATTTCTGGTACATTTTCATCCTCATTTATTAGACAAAACTCTCAAAAATAAATTAGCAAATCAGCCAGCCAAAGCGGAATTGGTAGACAAAATCCGGCGTCAATCTTATTTATTTCGTACAATATCCTTATTTAATACCAAATCTCAAGGAAGGGGAAACTGCAAGTAAAGCAAGAGAATTATGCAATTTGTCAGAGAAGCTAAAAAAGAAATTAAAAGAATTTGAATTTTCCAACTTCTGGTTGGAATTAAATACTTTTAAAAACTCAGCTAATGAAAAGACATTTGGTAACTACGTGAATTCGCATTTAATAATCTGTCATTGCAACTCTTTATTAATGGCTAAATATAATCTTAAGCTGGTATGCCACGATACTAATTTGTTGTGAAAAGAATAAATTTTCGCATAAGTTTATTATCGTGTCATACCAGCTTTATAAATAAACATTAATACTACAAACATAGTGTTTAGTGTTATGTTTTTTCCTTTAATTATTGTAATAATACCGCTTGGTACAATTTGTTGAGGACCTCTGGCAACACTGTTGCACGCACAGCCTCCTAAAGTTCGAAATGACTCATTTCGGGATACATAATGGCGTCCGTTCTACCAAAAAGAATAAAAGTAATAATTACTGTTGTGTGTCGCAGTGTAAAAATTATTACACGGACAATGTTCCTATGCACGGTTTTCCGCGCAATAATAAAAATTTGTGCAAAACATGGGAAATACGTCTAAAAATATGGAAACCCGTTTCGGCCCATATGAAAGTTTGCAGTAAGCATTTTGTGAAGGAAGATTTTATATTACCCGGTAAGTAGGACTTTTTTTTTTTTTTTTAATAATACATTTATATTCAACATGTTCCATCATTACAATAAATGATACTACATGCTTTGATAATTACATCGCTTAATCGTATTGTATTCTCTTATAGTTAATATTATTTACTTTATACTAGGTCATCATTTTCTAACTCTATTATTATCTTATACTAGTGTAACTTAAATATGTTCTCTGCTAATATTATCTATTAATGGTAATATCCACATTCTAATAATTCAAAATTTAAACCTTCGATGAAATGAATGAAATTTTGTATTAAAGTCTCTTGTTACAGGCCAGTTGTCCCCATTTCTTGTTATTGCATATTTCAGCACTACAAGATTCTACAATAGGGCACTTATATATTAAATGGTCCACTGTTTCATAAATATGCTGCCTTAAAGATGCATGTTAATTAAGCAAGCGCCACTTGATGTTAAACATCTTCAGATTACTCCATTAATTTCATAATTTAGGAGTTTCAATATGATAGTTTACTTGTAGATTATGTTAACAAGCGCAGATGCCTGAATAAAACTGCAATTCCTTCCCAAAATTTGCCCCGTGGAAGTGTCGACAAACCGCCATCATTTAAAACGGTCCAAAGCAAACAGGCGCATTTGAATAGGCTCTGAAAGAGGAAAACGGAGCAACTCACAAATCGACAAATGATGTTACTACTGTTATAAACACACAGGCCAGTCAAGCACCGAACAACCCGAGATGGAAGCAGCTAATTAATAAATCCACGGAATAATTTAACCTTTAGTTTTGACATTTCAGATTCAGATACATTTGACGTTTAGTACGTATGGTTGCCTATATAAAATCATTGCGAAAACGGGTCTATTAATGCATGATTTTTTAGACAAAATCATGCATTAATGAGTCGATATATAAACGATTGACGGAAATGGTTATTTAACCAACAAGTGTGTTAATAAAGGTGATTAATAATCGAGAGATTTTAACGCGTGAGCGAGTGGAGCGAGCGAACACGTTAATGAGCGAGATTATTAATCACCGATTAACATAAGAGTTGGTTACAAGACTTTTCCGTCAATCGTACGTTTATTAAAATCCATCAAAAATATGTATTAGTTTTGACATTTCAGATACATTTGACGTTTAGTACGTATGGTTGCCGATGCCGGAGCGGATTTTGCGGCAATTAAAAGACTTGGCGGTTGAAAATCCGCCTCTGTTGCCGAAGGATACATTGAGAACTCGATAGGAAATAAAATAGAAACTGCCACAAAGATATTGAGCGAAGCGTTTTCTAATGTAAATATTAATATTAATAAATCCACGGAGTAATTTAACCTTTAGTTTTGACATTTCAGATACATTTGACGTTTAGTACGTATGGTTGCCTATATAAAATCATTGCGAAAACGGGTCTATTAATGCATGATTTTTTAGACAAAATCATGCATTAATGAGTCGATATATACACGATTGACGGAAATATACATTTAATAAATCAATTTGCTATTTGAAGATTTATTCACAAGCTGAAATTGCTCAGAGATTGTGAACATACTAGCCCGTTTCTTCAAATATTTGTTTGTTTGTTGTAACAGTGGGTTAATTACTTTTTGAGGGGACTAATTATTTTTCACACAGGGTTCGGTAACAGTGCGAGAGTGGAAGATATTTCTAGTGTAAGACGTACATGCCATTTGTATAATACATGGTCCGGCAGAATGAAGTATCCATTTTAAATTGCGTTGTTTTTGTTAATGGCTAAATTTTTATTCAAAAATCAAACAGAAGGTTCTTAAGAAAAACGGAAATTTTATTTTTTAAATATTACATCAGTCAAGTGACCTTTTTCTCGCAGCTGGCACTCTTGAAGCCTTGCACGAAAGTTTTTTTTTCGAGTGTGCGTACAGAACGAGTTCTTCCTTTTGGATTTTCTTTGGCACATGAGGCAGTACTGCGAAACTGGTGTCCCTATTTTTTAATTGTTATTCGACTAGGAACTGGATCTCGTGGATTTAAATGAAAGTGACGACGAAATAAACGTCGGGTGGTTACAACAGAATTATTATTTTTAGAATAAGCTTCAACCGCAAAAGAACGTTGAATATTTGACCAGTGCTCCATATTCACAGCTAAAGTGACATTTCTCGCAAACACATTCACCACTGTCTTAAATTTCCATTTATCGCGAAAGCATGGCGACTTGATTTGAATGTATATCTTATTATATTATGAAATGAATTAACTTTAAAAATGGATACTTCATTCTGTCGGACCTTTTATATAAAGTTGTAGGTATAAAGATGATGCATATTATTTAAATCTTGTTGACTATACAGGATGACTCAAAAACGTGTGGCAAACCAAACTTATCTTTTTTAATGGCGCACTATAACCTATTTTCTTCACGGGCGGGACACAAGAAACAATTATTTTCATAAAGCATTACTGTTAAAAGTTATACTGCAATATTTTGTAGCCTTTGAAATGTGTCGATGTTGTGAATACCATGGCAACATATATCTTTTATATTGTTCTTATATTGTTTGTAATGAAAAGTCCCTAGTGAGAAAAAGATGAAAATGTTCTCTCTAGGGAGAAAATGTATTATTTCTGTATTTTCTGCCATAATTTTCTTAAGTTCAAAACTGATTACTGCTCCTGGTAATGGAAAAAGACTTTTCAGGTGCTGTTATACACGGTTTGGTGAAGGAAATGTACAAAGCATGGTTTAATCAGTAAAGAAGCTCTCAGTTTTTTCACCACTTCTGCTAGTTCCAACTGTTCCAAGGCTTTTCCACGGATGTGTGGTACCACAGTTCTATATGATTATTAAAATTACTTAAATTACAGTAATCCGAAAAGCTTTGTATAAAAGTTTTCAAATGTCATGGTGTGCTGAACTTTCTTTTTATCTCTAAACAGAACGTACACGCTCACACTAAAATGTACTTTAATTTTTTTAAATCTTGTAGAACCTGAATTGTAATAACGATTATATATCAACTGCGACTTGCTCTTAAAACATTTTTGGCAAGTGCTCCTCCCTGCCCCTCTTGACTATACCCTTGAATAATAAACAGGAAAAAAAACGAAAATTGCATTAGTACAGTAATTCCAGTATCAAGTGAAACCAGATTTAAAAAAAGAACAAACGCGGTTAAATAATAATGCTACATGTAAATAATTACATGAAACGTTCAAATACTTCTTTTTCTGATCTATGGGTATTGAAGCTGCACAGAGATTTTTTAAATGGAAGCCCCTGTATGTTTTTGTATTTTCAAAAGCCCTTTTATTTCACTTTATTCCAGCATCAGATTTCATACCTCTAAATTTAGGCGTTTTCAGCATTTCTCATTTTTTGGTATTTGTTATTTCTTGTATCAACAATGACCGAGTTTTTATTTTCTAAACTTGGTTTTGTGTTATGCTCGGAGAGTTCAAGTGTTTAAAATATCTTCTTTTGATAGGCGTTTGTTTGTTATTTCTTTAAATAAATCATTAAAAATTTTATTAACAGCTGTTTAATTACAAATTATTAAAAGTGGGAGATAGATCAGCTATAAATGATTTTGTTAAATTACTTATTATTTTTTAGTATTTCATAAAAAATAACCAGTATTAGTCAGTGCAATATCAAAAAAATTTATTTAAAAATTTAAACAGTAACGTTACGTTTCGCAGACAATTAATTCTGCTTCATCAGACATATACAATTAAAATCAAATGAGATTAGCATGTGCATTGGACCTGTAAATAAATACAATTACAAATTTAGATTGGCGAAAGAATAAGATTCTCACATTTTACCTGTTTAAAAACATAACTCTTGTATTACGTTTTATATTTCGAGTAAACATAATATACAATAATTTTTGTTAGTAGTAATAAAGTTTGATATATTTAAAAAAAATTGAATCATCTGTAAATGAAAAAAATTAAATATTGATGAACTTAAAAATGTTTGCTGAAAGAAGATCACTTACTTAAATTGATGATTTGAAAAAAGTAATAGTAGTTAGTATGAAACTTTCATTCATGTTTTATTCGGAACTGAAGTTGACATATTAAAATTATTGAAAGAATCCATTGTAATAAAATTATGTTGACGAATTACTGGATATGTAGCTAAAATAATAAACCAAGATATAATTAACATATCAATTTTAAGTTAAAGGTTTTTCTTTTTTTAACTGATTTCTTTTTCATCAATTTTTAGGTTGCGATATTCTTCAAGTACATTTATTTAGAAGGATGGTGTTTAAATAGGTATTAGTAATAAGCAATGGACTTTTCTTCGTGGTTTTACTGGTTTCGGTAAACATATTCCCATATTAATGTTTTAGAAGGAATTTTGTTATGAAAATTATATTAAGTAATTATTGAATATATTGCTAAAAAACAATTAGATATTATGATTAATATATTAAAATTTGAGTTAAGTTATAATTTTTTACCTGAACGTTTATCTTGCCACAAAATTTTATGTTGCAAAGTTCTTCGAGTAATTTTTGGAAGACGTGTGGTCTAATCGGAGTTTGAATTAATTGATGAAAGTTCCTGGTATGTTAGTATTAAGAAGGTGGACGAAAGTCTTCTGTTTTGTTTATCTCTAAATAAACGTTTGACGTTTTGTTAGTTATGTGCTTGGATAATTGTTTTTTTCCCTTTATGATTGTCTGTTATAATGGAAAAGGTTTTTAGTAATAATTATATATGTTGGGATAATTTTACTTAGTGTTACCTTATTGGCAATGTTTAACTACGGATTGATTACAAATTTTTAACAGCTTCATGTTGGTGCGTTGACCTTGTGTGACTTTTTAGGTTAAGAATTATTAATCTGTAAAAGGTAAAATATTATTTACTAAATGTACGTTATACTTGAAGAATATATTGGGTATTTTTTTACCTGTTTAATTGGTTTAGTAATTTGTTGTAATTTTAATATAAAATTTATTGCATGTCCTTTGAGTAACAATGTGTCTTTTATAATATGTAATTGTAATCCTTTGGAAAATCACTTGGGAATAAGTCGTATGAACCAATTGGATTAGAGTTGTTTAATAAATATTGAATTTTGTATAAAATGTATTTACATTTTTATTATTATAAATGGAACAACAATTTTACGTCAATTTGTCACCAGCCAGGAAGTTTAAGCGACGTCTATGGAATTTTGTTTAAAATTAAACAGCGACATTTGAAAAATTGATAAATTAATATGAACAATTTCAACAAGCATTGGGTGGATTTAAAAGTTATTAAAGATAATGTAATAAGTTAAAAGTGTAGGATGCTGAAATTTTAATTATTAATAAGTAGGTTGTCGTAAGTTCTATTTAAGATTTCAGTGTCTGTTTTGTAGTTTATTGCAGTGGGTGATTTTTTAATTTCTATGCATTCACGAAGTAGTCGTTTTTTTAAATTCGATTTAGTGTGAAGTATTTTGGGTTTGTTTAGATTAAAACTGTGAAATTGTTCGATGGCATGGTCTGAGAGAGCTGTGTTAGGTTTATTGGGTGAAGCTAATTTTGTTTTAATCGATTGTCCATGTTGAGTCATTTGTTTTTTAAGTACTGTTTTGTTTGGCCGATATATGTGGCAACACAATTGTTGCATTGGATTTGGTAAACTATATGTGATTTTTGATTTAAATTGATTTTATCTTTAAAATTTTTATAGCAAATCTTTTGTATTTTATTTTTTGTATTTGATTTTATTTTGGTACTCAGCCAACAGCCGTTAACCCAATTATACACGTCGCTGTACATTTTATGGGGACTTCCAACCCCTCTAACGACTGTCATGATGATATTATGACATCCGGTATGGCGCTATGATTCTTCAAAGCAATTTGAATATTGTTTTTTAAAATTCTTTTTCAATGTTTTCAGATAAGTAAGGAATGTATGGAATAGTAGTGAATTCTTTTGGTTCATATTGATTATTGTTAAAATTTTTATTTAAAAAAATTAGGTTATAAGTTTATTGAATTGTTGAAGCTATTTCGTTTTTTAGTATTCTTGTTTTAATGTTTTTGTTTATAAAGTTTATAGGGTAATTGTTTTGTAAAAGAATGTTTGTTATTATTTTAATATTATTACTGTGGTGTTTTTTACTTGATAGAAGTATAGCACGGTCAATAAGTACTGAGATTACGCTTTTTTTGTATTTGATAGTAGTGTTTGAGAAATACCTTAGATATCTATTTGATTTTGTGGGTTTTCTATACCAGTTTGTATCAATATTTCCATTTTTTCTCTTTTGTTAGAGTGAGGTCTAAGAAGTTAATAGAGTTTGACTAATTTTCTTTGTCAATTGTAAATTTTAATCGGGGGTGTAGTTTGTTGAGTATTTGGAAAATTGCATTAATTTTAGTTTTGTTAATTCCCGTTATTAACGTAACGTTGGTAGAATTTAATACCTTTATTGTTTTTAATTAAATTGTTTTCAATGTCCATACGAACTAGTTCAGCAATAGTGCTTGAAATTGGGGAGGCCATAGGTACTCCAAATTTTTGGCTAAAAATTGATGAAAAAAAATCAGGTAAAAAATAAAACCTTTAACTTAAAATTAATATGTTGATTATATCTTGGTCTATTATTTTAGCTACATATCCAGTAATTCGTCAACATAATTTTATTACAAGGATTATTTCAATAATTTTAATAGCGAGCATTTGTCACCTAAAAATAAACTTTTATACAAGAAAGCTTGGGAGATGTCGCGTGAAAAAAAACTACAAATACGTGTGGGTCAGTGGATGCAAAATTTTTGTACGTAAAAGCGATGCCTCCAGAATTATACCCATCTTGTGCGAGGATGACATTAACAAGTGTAATTTAGTACAGCTCTTTAACTAGAAACTTACATCTGAATGGCTTTATCAGTTTACTACCAGAACTTCAGAGGCTTAAGAACCAAAACCACGGACGTTTTACTGAACTCGGCTTCATGCAGTAATGACATTATATGTTTAACAGAAACATTTTAAATAACTCCATACATAGTTCGGAACTATTCTTTTCTAGTTAAGAGGTTTTTAGAAGAGATCGTGATACTGCTGAATCGAGTAAAACCGACGGTGGCGGTGTGTTAATCGCCGTAAAACAAACAATTAATTGCCTAGTTAAAGACGAGTGGTGCAGCCCGTCAGAAGATCTTTGGAATGTTATTCCCTCGAGTATTAAAAACGCTCCGGACATATGCATTTGTTGTGTGTATATTCCTCCTGGAATAGACCATAAAACGAGCCTTCAACGTTTTCTGGACAAATTGTCGATTATTGTAAGCTCGATAGATGATGACATTCTATTAATCTGTGGGGATTTTAACTTACGTAACATTAGCTGGGTTAGGGAAATTGATTCGATAAAACTGAAACATTTAACTACTTACGACACTGTTTGGAATATTTTTTGGATCATATATCTGAAAGTGATCTTATGCAATTTAACTGCAGTCTGAGAAATTGGGGTGTCAAAGTGTGGATGACGTTGTCACAAAATTTTATGATGTGTTAAATAGTTTAATAGCAGAATATGTACCTAAATATACTAAACGCAATCATAATTTTCCTAACTGGTTTTCGCAGGACCTAATCAGGCTGATAAAAGAAAAATTGAAAGCTCATCGTAGGTATAAAAAATATAAATCTGCTTTGGATTACAATAAATTCAGCTTGTTTAGGAAACGCGTAAAATTTGTAATTCGAGATTTCATTGAAAACACCGAAAATAACATGTGTCAATACAACAAAAAAGACGTAAAAGACAGAAAAAAATCCGACGGAATTCTTTCCAGTGTCAGATTGAACGATGAAATTGCAACTAGTGGTGAAGAGATATGTAACTTATTTTCTAAATTTTGCAGCTCAGTCTATACTGTTGACTCTAGAGCTGGTGCAGTAACTAAAAGCAAGGCATTTGCAAATAGTCTCTCTTTGGCAGCATGTAATTTGAAAAAAGAGAATAACATCATTACTTCAAGACCTTGATATAAACAAAGGAAGTGGACCTGATAATATACTTAACATATTTATTAAAAATTGTGCAATTTCTTTGTCACAATCAAATAATCTACAACAAGTCTATATCGGAAGGCATCTGTCCTTCTATGTGGAAAAACGCTCTAGTAACCCCTATACATAAGTCAGGCAACAAAAATGTAGTCCAAAACTATAGACCCATTTCAAAACTTTGTACTTTTAGTAAAATTTTAGAAAAACTTCTTTACGAAGTTATTTTTAATACTTACAAAGAATTTATCATACCGCAACAACATGTTTTCTTTTCGAATAGATCAGTGGTGTCAAATTTACTTACTTATACTAATTTTATTTACAACACTATGGACGAACGTTCTGAGGTACACTCCGTGTATACCGATTTCAGTAAAGCATTTGATAAGATTGACCACTTTTTATTGATAAAAAAAATTAAATGACATCGGTATACACGGTGATTTACTTAGATGGATAACGTCGTATCTAAATAATAGAACCCAGTGTGTAGCTGTAAATGGTTTCACATCGACAGCAGCAAATATAACATCAGGTGTGCCACAAGGAACGCATTTGGGGCATCTCTTCTTTATTCTTTATATAAATGGCATTTCCAGCTGTTTCAAAAATTCCAATTTTGTATTATATGCCGACGATCTAATAATATATTCAAAAATAAGTAGAGTTAAGGATTGTCACAATTTACAATCAGACATTAATAACTTTGTAGCTTATTGCAATAGGAATCGTTTGACCTTGAATATTGACAAAATTAATTATGCTTATCATATCGGCAACGATCATATAAACGAAGTCTACACTATTAAAGACCTAAGAGTAACGTTAGATAACAAACTTCTGTTCGACGTTCACATTGATATGATGACGCGTAAAGCTTATAAAATGCTGGGGTTTTTAATTAGCACTTGTAAATCTTTTAAGCACATTGCCTCAGTGAGACTACTGTACTGCTCCATGGTCCGCAGTATATTAGAATTTGCGTCGCCGGTGTGGAATCCTCAGTACAATATTTACGTAACTCGAATTGAAAGAATTCAGAACAGATTTATAAGATACATGAAGCATAAATTTGTCGATTTTTCTAACACATTTCAAACACTTGCCTCAAGAAGAAATTCGATAGATATGTGTACACTCTTTAAACTCTTTAATAACAAAATTGACTGTCCTGAACTTTTATCGGAGTTCCGTCTTAGAGTTCCACTGCGGACGTCGAGGAGTACTGATGTTTTTACGGTACCGTTTTTGCACACTAAATTTTCATTTAATTCTTCAGTTCACAGGCTTTCTTTTAATTTCAATAATTACAATATTTATCCGCTATGCCCTGATGTGTTCAATTGCACATTGAATGAGTTCAAAAGAAAAATGTCGGTTTTAATCTAATTGAAATACTAACATATAATTTGCAATTACACATTTCAAAATCTGTTTTTCCTACTATTTTCTGTTCATAGCTTAAGATAATGTTCGTTGTTTTGCTGTATACTTTCATGTAATTTCGTGGTAGGTTGTCAAAGGGTAAGTGTGTGTAAATATGCTTACCTCTTACTTACCTGAATTGTGTGAAATAAAAAATAAAATAAAATAAAATAGTCAACTTCGGTTTACCGATCGGAATAAAAACACGAATGAAAGTTTCATACTAACTATTATTACTTTTTCATCAATTTAAGTAAGTGATCTTCTTTCAGCAAACATTTTTAAGTTTATTAATATTTATATTTTTTTCCTTTACAGATGATTCATAAATTTCTAAATATATAAAACTTTATTACTACAAACAAAAATTATTCAAGGAGTTGTATACTCGAAATATAAAACGTAATACTATAAGAATTATGTTTTTAAACAGGTAAAATGTGAGAAATTTATTCTTTCGCCAATCTAAATTTGCCATTGTATTTATTGACAGTTCCAATGCACATGTTAACCTCATTTGATATTAATTTTATATGTCTGATGAAGCAGAATTAATTATCTGCGAAACGTAACGTTACTGTTCACATTTTTAAATACGTTTTATTGATATTGTACTGAGCAATGCTGGTTATTTTTTATGAAATACTGAAAAATAATAAGCTCAGTAATTTAATAAAATCATTTATAGCTGATTTATCTCCCATTTGTAGTAATAACTAAATCATCTTACGGGGCCTAATGATTTTTTGTGTTCAAATTAGGATATCTGAAAAACTGTTGAATCAAGGTTTATGAAATAAGATGCCAGAAGAAAGCTAGCTAAAAGAGATTATCAAAAGTATACAAAATGCTCTAATTGAAAAATATCCGAATTTACTAGCAAATTATGAGCGGACTGTATTGCATTAACACCTAGAGCCACTATTTCACACTCAAAAGTTAGTTCAGATTAAACATAATTTTTGGTTAACGGTTTCTTTCACTTCATTGTTTTTTATTACTTATAACACCTGAAAGCCAGAATGTTTCGGTATAAAATCAATAATATCTCCAAAACACTAGATTAATACAATTTTATATTAAAATAATTATCATTTTGACGTAAAACTTGTAAACTAACATTTAAAAAATGGTTCATCACGCTTCTTCTTTAAATCACAAATGAGGGTGACGGTGTTGACAGAATAATGTTGCACCCCAATACGTTTATTTTAAATACCTAAATTTGATGGAAATAATCATTTCCAACTTTTGTACAAAACGAAAGTGGCAATAACACATATCTCCACATACTTTTTCAATTATGGTTCTAAACCCCTTCTTAAACCGGACACCAATGTTAGCCTTGATTTGATTCGTTCGATCGATGACAACAATTTTTATTCGGGCACGGCTTTAACACTTACTTGAATATGTCAGAATAAAACAACCTATGACATATAACGTCACTTTTATTTATGTTTTTAGGTTGACAAAATTACGAACTGCAGCACAGAGAAGGGTGATTTCAGCACCGTGAAAAACTGGAGATCGACTGGCTAACACTTTAAACAAAACTATCGATTTTGTACAAACAATAAGGTCCAAATGACGTAAATTTGAGTCTCTTGTGATCCTCCCATACTTTCGGCTCCCTTTCAACTCCTTTTGGTGTCAAAATCTTGTTCCACAGCCCCCTCTGATACTTCTGGTTGGTTTGCGTCCCAGTGTGCCTCTTAACTTTTGCAGTGTTTAGCAAACTCCAGTTTCACACCATTCGCTTGTCCCTGCAGGTGAATGTCTGGTGAATTTATTTACAACTGACAGAAACCCAACCCTCCTGACGACATCGGCCAGCTTAGAATTTAGTTGTAGGGTCTTGTCGGTGAACCAGGTTCTTGCTACACAAATTAATAATGTATGTTACGTAAATGCCGGGCTGCATAGCTCAGTGATTAAACAATTTGCCTACTGATCTAAGGGTAGAGAGTTCGATCCCCGATCCCGGTGACGTTTTTAAAAATAAAAAATTCAGAATATCATCATTCGTAATTGATGTGAAGCCGTGGGTCCCATGTTACTACGATGTGTAGCATGTAACAGATTCCTGGCTAGGGTTGGCAAAAAGGGCCTATGAAAGCCTACTTGCCTGAAATCAGTCTCTCCACAACTGATACTAACTAACTAACTACGTACATATCTTTACCAAGCGCACGCACTTCGGTACAGTTTCGTCTATCAGGGCTGTTGGTTTACATTTACAGAATTTCAGTTAGACTTCTAGGGTTTATTTGTTTATTTGTGTCGCTGGTGTTTCGGCTTTATTGTGTTGGCATGAGTACCTTAAGTACCTGTTTGGCCTCGTAGCAGTCACATTTATTTCTTCACCGACAATGAATTGCACCTGATCGTTGTACCACCCTTAAACGAAAGGGTTGACAAGGCCTCGGCTAGCTGTTTCAACTCTCGGCAGAATATGGCGCAGTGTAAGGACCAGGCTAACAAATGCTTCGGGCTTTTACTATTCGACAGTAGATTAATAAAAGCATTGGGTGCTATGTCGTTATTCACAACAAATAAACAAACATAGCTAGCAAAATAAATCAATACCTACCTTATAAGCTTTACTGCATACCTCAATCTTAATGTAGTAATGCCAGCAACAACAAATACCAACAGTAACAGTCAAAAGAATATTTAATATTCAAAACAAATAAATCAAGGTTGGCGTCACCCAACTTACACACACAGGTAATTGTATATCGGGACAAAACAAACAAAACAACTTTTAAAAAACTTCAAATCAAAGTAGCCTTTCAGAACTCTCTAAGTATAGCTTATATAACAACTGCAGGCTGACACTTATGCAATCGCAATTTATATAAACGCATAACGCCCAGGAAGCTATCTGAGATACAGTATACACGCTATTTCAGACAATTTTGAAATATTTAAGCACTCGCACTTTAGCGGTAATAACAATTGAGCCAAAAAAATTTGATTAAACACATTCAGTTTGAGTTGCTAAGATGTTAGAAAGAACTGACATAAGTTGCGGTAGAATGCCTTTGTCGATAAAAAGACAGAGCTGATAATGGCATGTACTTATAGTTTAATTAATGATGAAGTCCAGCCAACTTGACGGCATGATTCTTAGAATCCCAAGATCGACGCTCAAATAAACTAGCATAAAAAAGAAGGAAATACCTGGCTACGGGCAGACGCGAATTCGGGAAACTGGAAGCTCAAGAAAAAGCTCAAAACCATTAGCTCCGAGATGCTGAATTTAAGCCTTCGAGAGAGCCATAATAGCTGATTAATTTGTGTGCCCAAGCTAGCGCATTCTAGCCCAAACTAGCATATACTAAACCGCCTAAATATTTTAAAATTAGAAAGTGGAATAAGCTCGCAAAAGTATTCTTACCGAACGGTGTTCTCGGCCTAGTTACTGTGGAGGACGCATTGCAGCGATTTCGATGATCGGAAGCGCATAGAAATCCAGCCTAAATAACCAAAATTAATACGCAAAGAATAGAATTAAAGGAAACGCTCTTACCAGCGCTCGAAGCGCGTTCGCAAACAATGCTACAAGCGGCTACGCTGGCTTGAAAAACAAAAACACTTTTCGAAAAATCAATACTAAACCAGCTATTGCACTGTTTTCACAGCCAACGCGGATCGGAAATCGACGACAAATTCGGACGCGAAAATGTGCAGGTGTTTTTATCTCTGAATGCGAGCGCCTGCTGCGAGAAGCTTGAATTCGTTTACTACAAAGTATTGCTATAAGGTGGTTCAAAAGTCGGTGTTAAATGTATTAACGCGCTTTTGAAACAAATTTGAACGGGGCGTTACATCGTGTAAAAGCTCATATCATATCAATTTATGCGACTGGTCCAGAAACTAAGGAGTAATTGCCCATAGCGGCCGCGAAAGCAACTTTATGGTTAGGTTCAGTTGTTTTCTATGTATTTAGTGGAATACGTGAGTGATTAAGTAGCGGTCTAGGATACTTGATGGTTTTGTTGGAGTCGTTTAAAATGGACACGCCGCTTTTAAAGTACTGTAAAATCCGCACTCCTCTTTTACACGAAATTGCGTAGCCGTATACGTGCATTACTCCAACAGTTTTCAGTGGGAAATTTTTCAGCATCCTACAACCAGTCCCGATCTTGCTCATAGTGGGTATCACTTATTTTTCAACTTCAAAAAAATGGGTGAAAAGAGCCTAGGGAGCGATCAGGAGGAAAACACGTTGTATAGAAGTGGCTGAACAGATTGCGGTGAGTTTCTGCGATGAAGGGATACTAAAACTGGAATCAAAATACGATAAATGTTTGAATAAACATGGCGACTATGTAGAAAAATAGCTGAATATAAGTAGCGACGTTGTGTAATAAAGTTTTACACGTTTTTACACGCAGTCTATTTTTTATGACATTGGATGTAAACTGAAGACTAAAAACGTCGAAAACAGAATTTTCGAGAAAAACAAGAAAAATAATCGTAAATCTAAAATAATCAAAAAAATGTATCGACAACCCAACATACGAAATACTGTTATATAGTTACAAAAAATACTGTAAGAAACAATGAAAATAGGGTCCAGTATTTTACGACTGTCATGTTAAATGATGTAACAATTATAAATGACATCTCGTGATGAGATTGGCCATTATTAATTTTTTAAACAACTTTGGGGCTCCCTGTTGCTGAAAAAAAAAACACTTTTAGATACAGAGACGTTTTATTAAATCATTTTATAATGATCCCACACATTCTTTGAGCCCCATTAGAAGCATCCTGTACATTTAGACGATTACAGTTAATCTGGAAGGTAAAATATGGTCTATGAGCAAAATTGCGTTTCCATGAATTCTATAGGTTTATAGCTATTATATATGTGGTATTACAGACGAGTAAGGCCTCACGAGTTATTTTAAATTTCTCCAACTATCTAGTTTGCTCACCAGCAATTAACTCGTATCTTGCATCGTTATGCTTTCAAATAATTAATATAAACATGTAACACAGCTATTTGTATTTATTAGTTTATCTAGTTTTTCTTGCACCGATCATTAACTTGTCTCCTTGAATTTTCTACATTGCTTGTTTAATAACAACATTCTTTGGACTGGAATCAAATTAAACGTCCCGTTTATAGATTACGCCGTCGGCGTGCATTGACCACAAGTGGCAGTTCCTAGTTTGGGCATTTATTTAATTCGAAACATTTATATTAGTTTAATTGCAGGCAGTAATTATTATGGATATAATTTGGAAATATTTAAAATAATTTTTTACTACTGCCTTGCGGTTCAAACATTTTATTTTATTTGATCAATATGTAATATAGCAAAAGGTATTGTGGCTTAGCTATTATTTGTGCTTATAGAATATACTAGTAATTTAAACATTCTCTTGTACAGTAGCTTTTTGGGTTATTATAAATTGGAGTTTAATCCAATTTAAAATTCTAGAAATCCAATTACATCCCTTTCCATACCGTCACATTTTGAAGAACAATTACATTTACAATGCAACAAATACTATTTAAATGTTTCTCGCCTGTTATAAATGCAAATCCTCGAATGTTTTTATACATTGAACAGCATTTTTGACTACATACATTTAATATTTTACAGTTGTTTCATAATTGTATTTGTAATTATTGGTAAAACAAAATTTATATATAGTAATGTTTAAGTTAATTAACTAATACACTGACACCGTTTATAGGCACAGGTACACTTGCTTGTGTTATTATTATTCACTTTACAAGCTCACTTTATAAGTACATCATTGTTTTGTTTAGTTTTGTTTTAAGTAAAATAATGGTTTATAAATTCCTATGCAATATTTAATAACTATAACTCAATGCATTTACAACAGATGTTGAAAATCCTTGCCTTCACAGTTTAGACGACTTTTTGCAACCATTCTTGTGTTATTGTATTCCACGCTGGTAAAATTTTTCCTTGTAGAAGACTACGAACAGAAGATTTAAATAATACATTTTTATATATATTTCAATATTCTAAAAGAGTAGGATCACAAGATCCTGATAGCTAAAGATCTGCAGAAATTATGCTGCCTCCAAAAACTTGCATTAGAGCTCCTTAGTAGTTCGAGCTACATGAGTCTCGATTTTTGGATATTTTGCAATCCTACAAAATAAAAAATGTTAACATATGAACGGTTAGGAAAACAGTCTTTAAGAATCGATAGCCAACCTTTATCGAATTCTACAGAATACAACACCCATTCGTCCTTGCTAAGTAAAATATACGCTATTTCTTTATTTCTCGTCTTTAGATACAATCCTTGTGTTGTTTTAAACGTGCTCAATTTTAAATTTTTCAAGCTGGTACTTGTTAATTAAATGTTTATCTACTTTAATTTTATCTTCTAAATGCCTCAATGCTTCACCTATATATTATTTTTTACATTCACAGAAAATACTATATATACAATTCTTTGAACGGCTACAAAAACTAAACTGTTAGACGACGAACAACATCCACATCTATGCTTGTTGAAACGTTAATTTAATCGATTATTAAATTACATAAATATGCCACATTACGACCAGTTAAATAAGGACTGAAAGCCCGATCACAAGTACAATCTAATAATTTACAGAGAATTGGCGATACGAAAGAAAAAAATATTTTCCCATCATGTTGTATCGGCACTACTAAAACAAGTGGAACGGTTTTGATTTGAAACGACGTATATTCTCTTATTTCTCCATATGATTTGAAACGTAGTTTACGAAAACAATTGTATGGACGAATCTTTGTTTGTCACTTTAGTTTGTCATTAATCGATTCGTATTCGTTTGTATTGATTGAAATCTTCGATGCCACCTTTGCTCAGTGTACATTCCTCGACATGTGATTAAGTACGTTATTTTTAATTAGGCAATTGCTCTTTTCTTCTTTTAGGCCTATATTTTCCCCTTTTTAAATTGACTTGCATCAATTGTGGCTTTTGTTTGCTGCTCACTCCTTGTTGATAATAGATCTTCGGTACCTGTGGTTGTATTTTCGAGTTGGAGCTGTGTGGAGTTGTGGTTTGTATACTATATCGCATTATAACTCTACCGTGCAATCATATTTTGAATTAGAACTTTGTGCTCAATCTCCTTTGAAACTAACTTTACTCTTTATACTCAGCATCAAGTTGATGCTTTTTAAAGGACAGAAGGTGTAAGAATTTGTTTTTTCTTTTACTATTGTTACGAATTTACATAAATTACACAACGAACTGGTTGGCCTACTGAAAAAATAGAAATACATGGTTTGTGCATAACAGATTTTATCCATATACTTCCAAGTCAATTGTTTTCTTTCATGCACTCTCATGAGTACCACCTAATGTTTAAAACTGTAGAAATGAGAGCCTTGCTGTCATTTATCACCTTCCAGCTTTAGCTGTCACCAATCAAACAATGACATATAATAAATTAGCTTAGCATTGTTTATTAAATACTTCAGAGTTTGTACATAATTACAATATACAAGTTATAAATAATTTCTGTACACAATTACCGACTACTTCGATTTACAAAACTAGATTGTGCGTAACGAACGTGCAGATACTCGAAAAGGTGAGCAGCGGTTCAGACTGCAAAAGCGAATTCTGGCCTTCCGGCCATTTTTAATAATCCTGTTGATTTATAAGCAGATATAGCACATTTACATCTTACATATATTACATAAATACCACAATTATAACAAGTGCGTTTCGGTGAGATCGTGACACCTACTGCTACTTACACGGCATGTATAATAAAACAGTAAATATTCGACTACGTGTTGATTAAGCGCTGCGGAATTATAGATTTTTCAAGCCGCACAACTGCCCGTCTTAACCAGCATTCGATGCCGGAAAAGTTTACAGACGGAAGGTGCTTTTGTGTAAGTGTTTTCCTAGAAAATCTCGTTCCTACAGTCCATATATGTATGAAATTACCACAGCAACTACTTTTGGGAAACTCGGCTTTTTAAATAGCGAGAGTTGAACAACTACACTTGTCAGATTTTTCTTGCATATTCATTATGTTTCTTCATCTTGATACGGGGCTTATCAAAACAGTGTGGAAAAATGTCATTACAGTTGGACGTAGCATGCAAAGCAAATAATTATTTTAATATTTCTGTTCACATATACAAAATTATGCTAATCGGCCTTGTTTCATTTTTATAACAAGCTTGGGGTATGCAAAACCCTGACACGAAAGAAGCAAATAAAGTTATTTGGATTTTTTGTCTTATTCCTTATATCGACTTATGTTAGGTATTGCAAAAGTTCCTTATTTTGTTGATATCATCACTTTAAAAGAAGCATTTGGTATTATCTGCACTTAGAATCGAATTTATACTGCAACCAATAGTCACTCTTAATTTACCTATTATACCGGGTGTCTTAAAATGAATTACATCTAGTATGCTTTGAATTTCCCAGAATGCAATCTAAAATTTTACTTGAAATTGGCAAGACTGTAAGTCTATGTCAAATTCAAGGTTAATAGGTTAGGTTTTGCGTCAGTTTTGACACAGACTGAGGCAAAATCTAACCTGCTAACCTCGAATTTGACATAGACTTACAGTCTTGCCAATTTCAAGTAAAATTTTAGATTGCATTATGGGAAATTCAAAGCATACTAGATGTAATTCATTTTAAGACACCCGGTATTATAATGAAGGTTAGTGAACTATACCGAATAATTTGCCATTTTTAGATACTATTCATCTGCAAATTCGTCGTTTATAAAATGTCGACTCGTTGACCAACTTGACCACCTTGATCCGTCTTCAGAATGACAGTAGAATAGACAGCATAAATGAAAGTAAGATAAACGCCAATTTATGAAAAATATTTGAAATCACAGTATGGCCAATAAATATAATAATAAATTGATTCAAGTAATAAATCGCCAATACAATTTTTTTAACAGTGTTTGATGGAGTTGTGCAACAAGATATAGAATAGAAATAATCAAAGCCCAGTACTTTAGAGAGAAAATGACTAAAATGCCAGAAAATGATTATTTTGGTAGTTTTTCTACATAAATGCCATTCAGGCTTGTAGCCATACACCAATTTTAGGGGATGTTCATGGAAATTAAGATGGTCAAATAATTTTTTGCATGAAAAACCAAAATATAATCTTTAGATGTGAGGGCAAAAAGTTTCTCCCGCCTCTAATTTTTGAATCTTTCAAAATATTTTAGTTAAATTTTGGGGTAATAAACTAAACCAATTTTAGATGTTTTTAAACCATTTGAGGCCAATCAAAATTTCAAGTTGCCTGCACGGCATCATATTATTTGCTTTTCTAAGAAAAAGAGTCATGTGACACTTCATTTGAAAAGTCTTATTGAGTAGAATATATACCTATAATTTCAGAACCTTTTTATGATATTTAACAGAATGGCGCCTGATTTAGTATTACTATACTTCAATTTGCCAGTGCTTAATTATTTATTACAATGTTTTTAGTAAAAGAGGTTGGAAATTTGAAAAAAAAAACAAAAACGTCGAAGTTGTTGTCTAGAAAGCGCAACAGATACAAAACGATAGACAAATTGCACAGATACGAAAGGTCTACCATGCATCGAGAAAGGCCAAAGATATGTTAAGGCTTCAGAAAATACTTTCTTGGAGGCGACCATCAAAATTGAAAAAAACTAAATACGTAAAAACGGCATGTGATATGTTTAGAAAAAGGCTAGAACATTGCTGATACAGAACAAACAGTAACAGTAGGACAAGGATGAACGAACGGCTATAACTATGGTCATAGCTCAAAAGAGATTCCTAAAGGTAGATAGGTAATGACTTCTTAATGAAAACTAAATATGCTCTTTGTCGTTATTTTCTTGTTTGAATTACACGACCTTTGACAGAACAGACCACTGACAACATTTTGGTTCATGTCAGCTTTCTATGGGAAAACATTGTGGTCGTAAAAGCCTGATACGCCACCACTTTGGTTCTTCGAGCCGGATATGCCACCACATTGTTACTTTCGAGCCTGAATCGTAACCACTGATTTTGAATTATTTGCTACCTATTAAGTATACTAATTTTATAATGGAATCTAACCATAAACCCAATAATCGTTAAATATGAATCTTAAGGGAATTGAAATAATTTTGTTTTATAATTTTGGATTATAGTGGGAAGGCATAAAAGTGAACCCGTTGTGTTACATCCCAAACGCACTCAGTTGTATGTGGCTTTATTACTCTACTTCATAGACCAGTTTTCAGAGGAGGCAGATGTTAAATGTATCTCAACGTCAAGAACAGAAATGAATACAGATATGAAATTTCTGGATTCACTATGTTAACTATTATTACCGCCAACGTGGCCGAGCGGTTAAGGAGCTCGAACTGCGAAGCCACGGTGCGGGGTTCAATGCTCACATCTGGCAACGGGCGGGCGGCCCACCCAGTCGCTTTAAATAAATGGGTACCGAAACCACGGTTGTGGAAGTAGGGAAAGTAAGGCAGTCATCGAAGGTTTTTGAAAAAGATATATTTGGGCGGCCTTGACCATATTCCGTGCGGAATGCAACGCCCTAAAATCTTCATGTGAACTATTAACCAATCATAATTTAGTATCTTTGTTATTTGCATCAATCATAGTAAAATTTTGCAACTATTTGGCTAGCGGAATTTTAACACTGTTTTCCTCTTCTTGTGAAGTTTATTTCACTTCCTATAAAATAAAAGAAGGAAGATCTGTCACTCATGGCGGAGTTGCAGTGATATGAAGTATAATAAAAAACCTAAATTTTCTTCCCAAGTTGTAAAATGTCAAATTTACACAAACTTTGATGTATATTTTGTTTGTTTGTCAAAACATCGGAACAACTATATAGCACGCCACTTGATCTAAATTAGATCTAATTACAGGTCTTCCTGTATTGCGCTGTTAAACTAGCCTAACCTAGTCAAGGAGGTTGTGATATACCCTATTAATTAGTAAGAAATGTGATTTCGTTCGTTGAATAGTCTTTTAAATACCACTTGTACCCGAAAAACTGCATAAACTTTTGTCAAAATGTTTATTCCTGTTTATTGCTTTGCAATTGGTTTCGTGCCAAAGCACTCGACCAATTTATTTCGAAGCAAGAAACACTCATATACTTTGACAAACATTTTCGGAAATTCATCGACCACTCGCGGTATTGTATATGACAATTTCAGGTATTAGAAAATATGTTGTTTAATCACTCGTAATACAAAAGTACTATATAATTAAGTAGGTAATTCTGAGCCAAAGTACAGTTTCCCACAGTAGCGTAACGGCTATATAAAATGTTTCTTTATATGAAGCGTTCTGATGTTAAAATATTCAATAGTTACAGATTTGTAACAATTTACGATTTATCTGTTTATTTATATAAATACTATAGTACGAAAATGGAAACGTAAATACTCCGATGTCTATAATTTATAAATCTAACTTTAATATTTCAAGAAAAAAAATCCTATTACTATTACGCCAATTTTTCCTTACAGAAATACATATGGATGCTATGATTTGAATTTTTATAATAGAACATAAGATCTATGAATAAAAAATTAGACTTTAAAATAATCTGATGGATAGAATACATTGAGGTAGTAAATCAAACAAAGGTTAGTGTTGCATTTTTGATGTCTTCGTGTGGGTTTTAACCAAATCAAACACAACAATTCAAATCAGAAAGTAATGGGACAATCTACAAAATAACAGTCCAAAGTGTGATTACGTTCCTATATGATAGTTTACTACAAATTAGGATATAACGATCGGAAAAGTAACGGTTACTATACATACGAAATGTGTGATAAATTATGTAGTAACAAGATTAAACTGGATTAGAAAATTACATGACATATTGCAGACACTTAGTTGGCTCGGTATAGAATACTGACTGTACAGTATAGTTAAACTGCAGCGGAAATAAAAATTCAAACAGTAATTTATCATACTTGGGTAAATTTCTGAATTTACTAATACGTATCAAGTAGAATCCAACGCGTTTTTTTAAAATTAATTATTCTCAAATCGCTCCAGCTTTAATGATTAAATAAATTAAACTCACAGCCTATCTGTATATTTAAAACGTGAAGTGTTTTCTTTCGACATCTATTTTGAGACTTCCACCGGACCGATTTCGATAATTCTTTTTTTAAATCAAAGCCGTCACCTTGTAGATGTGCACAAAATTGCAAATAACTGCATAACTTTTAGAGAGAGAAACCAAAATATTGTAGCGCGTAGGTAAGTGACGTAGCTGCAGCGCGGTAGCAGTGGAACAAGTAAACTCTCGAAGTCGGCCGGCGGTGTTTTGCTGATTGTTGCAATGGACCACTGTACCTGCTCGAATTTGTTTGTGTAAAATATGACCTGCTGAAACGTCAAAGTACATGTACAGTGACCGAATTTTTAAGAACATTTCAATGTTTCCTTTCGAAAAGTATTGTGTGGGTAAATCTCGACTGTACACCAGTTCATTATTAATAGAATACAGGGTGGCTCAAAATTGACGCCCGTGCTTTCGGGATTTGATTCAGGGAGCTAAAATAACTCGAAAATAAAGAGTGGAAAATTTTCCGTTTGTCATTTGTTATTGAGTTATCAATTAAAAACAAAATATTAATATACAGGGTGTTTCATTAATAATTGGAAATATTTTAACTGTAGAATCCTGGGCTCAAAATATTAATATTTAACCTAAATCACTTAGATAAAATGTGGCTCCTTACTGAGTTATAGGGTGTTTTATTTAAAAATTTTAAAATGATATTTCTCCATTACTTTAAAACTATTTGACGTATCCGTATCATATTTGGTAGGAAGTGTAGACACTATAAACCATGCTAAATAATATTAAATAAACGTTTCTGGCCACTACCAGAGGCGTGCGACAGGGGCAAGTGAGTGGTTGACCTTTCCCAAATTCTACGCCACTGGCGAAGTTGCCATTTTAGCACAATTTTTCGATTCTCCAACACTTTCTATGTAAATAACATACTCTTCCTTCATCACGATAACGTCATTATTTTTCGAGATATTTAAAGTTAAACATAAAGCTGAACAGTTATTTTGATTTTAATGTGTATTAATTATGTCGGTGTTTTTTGTCATAAGATTGCATTTATTACGCAAATGAAACTTTAATCCGTATTAACAAAAAACATAATGTTATTTATTGAAATTTATTGAAACGAATACATAGATACATACATTGTTTTTATGTTAAATGCATCTGTGTATTAGTTTCAAGAAATTTCAATAAATAACATGTTTTTTTGTTAATACGAATTAAAGTTTCATTTGCGTAATAAATGCAATCTTATGACAAAAAACACCGAAATAATTAATACACATTAAAATCAAAATAACTGTTCAGCTTTATGTTTAACTTTAAATATCTCGAAAAATAATGACGTTATCGTGACGAAGAAAGAGTATGTTATTTACATAGAAAGTATTGGAGAATCGAAAAAATGTGCTAAAATAGCAATTCCGCCAGTGGCGTAGAATTTGGGAAGGGTCAACCACCCACTTGCCCCTGTGGTACGCCTCTGGTACTAGCCAGAAACGTTTATTTAACATAATTTAGCATGGTTTACAGTATCGACACTTCCTGCCAAATATGATACGTTTACGTCAAATAGCTTTAAAGTAATGAGGAAAAATCATTTTAAAATTTTTAAATAGAACACACTATATCTCAGTAAGGAGCCACATTTTATCTAAGTAATTTGGGTTAAATATTAATATTTTAAGCCCAGGATTCTACAGTTAAAATATTTCCAATTATTAATGAAACACCCTGTATAAACTTTAAACTTTATTAAAAACGGATAATATTTGAAAACAAGTTATTTTACACATCTGTTGTCACAAAATGTGTTAGGTTGCCTCCTACTTCAAGGCAAACATTCGTACGATTTATCATTGAAGTAGGAACGCTCTGTAGCATATTTTCGTCTATTGACGCCACAGCAGCGTGAATACGAGCTACGACATCTTCAGGATTCATAACAGGTAAGCACACAAAACCGAAGGAAATACTTATCAATACGACAGAACGATAAATAAATTTTTAACGTCGCCATAGCCACCTTATTGAATTATGTTACACAACAAATTGGAGGGACTGGGCGATAGAAGCTATTATTTACATTTTCATCAATAACTCGATAACAAATGACAATCGGAACATTTTCCACTTTTTATTTTCGATTTCTTTTAGCCCCCTGAATTAAATCCCAGAAGCACGGGCGTCAATTTTGAGAAACCCTGTATATCTATACATCGCCCAGATTCAGTAAGTAAGGTATTTTGTACTTAGTCTGAGTTTCTAAATATGCTTATTTCTACGCTGGTTTGCTGCACCGGAATTCCTTAAAAGCTAACCAATGTTTTAATAGTGTGAGGGGATATGTCTCATAGGTCTTACACAACAGTTAATATCGTCTGTGAAGGAAATTGTTTATTTCGCTATATTTCTTTCCATGTTTATGGGCGCGAAGACAACCATCGGTACATTCGCTTGGGTAGATGTGTTTTTCCAAAGATCGTCACGCGATAGATACAGGTAGGAAGTTGAAATTCGGCGTTTTACTAATCGGAAATCATTTTTAGGTTTTTTCGGAATACATTTCCCCAAGTGGTTAAATAAGCCAGAAGTGTTTTTCTAAAAATAGCAACAAAGGAACTACTACAAGTAGGAAGGCATATTAGATCGTTTTACAAATTAGGTCAAATAAATTACTGGCTTTGCAAAATTAACTCCCGAAAAGAGTAAATGGGGTAGATGTGGAAGGAAATAAATTCGGCGCAGTAGTTCATTTTAAACATCGAGTCAAGTCATTTTCAGGGTTTTTGAAAATGTATCCTCTCAAAGGGGTTAAATGGGGTAGATGTGTTTTTCTAAACGTCGCCTTAACACGGTAACTGCTGCAGGTAGGAAGTTGAAGTTCAGAAAATCCGTTTCGTTTTACAAATCTGGTGAAATCATTTTCAGAATTTTTTGAAATACATCCCCTCAAAGAGATTAAATGGGGTAGATGTGTTTTTCTAAAGATCGTCACGAGATAGATACAGGTAGGAAGTTGAAATTCGGTATATTAGTTCATTTTACAAATCAGATCAAATCATATTTATAGTTTTTTCCGAATTCATCACAGAAAGGTTAAATGAGACGAATGTGTTTGTCAAAATATCACCACGGGGAAACTACTACAGGCAGTAAGTTGAAATACGGCATATTAGATCATTTTACTAATCGGAAATAATGTTTAGGGTTTTTCGAAATATATCCCCGCAAAGTGGTTAAATAGGCCAGAACTGTTCTTCTAAAAATAACCACAAAGGCACTACTACAGGCAGGAAATTGAAATTCGGCGTATTAGATCGTTTTACAAATTAGGTCAAATTAATTTCAGGATTTTTCGAAATTAACTCCTCAAAAATAGGATCAATCGATATTCCCTTGAAACTTTTAAATGTGTCTAATGGTTTAATAGATGAGATAAGATTAATGGTACGTAATTTATTTGAGAACTACTTAGATTTGGTATTAAATGGACAAGCCACAGGCAGAAGAGTATTATTACAGCATATAGATTAACACATTCTAATATTGCACTGCCTTTTTACCTTCGGAAAAGATTTTTTTCTGTACACCTATCATTTGCGGTGACAATTAATAAATCACAAGGATAAACTATAGATAAAGTGGGAATATAACGTATTTGCCACGGTCAAGTATATGTAGCAATATCACGTCTAAGTAGTTTTGAAAACTTAAAAATTTCAATGTTACCTAATGGATCCTGCCACACGTTCCAAAGGAGTTTTGCAACTTGCAAAATATTTTGCAACGGGTTCACTAGTTCCAAATAACAGCTACATGAAATGTAATTAATAATAGAGAAGATGATGCAAAAGAAGTCGTAAAAAATCGGAATAAAGAGAGCAAAGTACAGTAAAGTAAAGTAAAATTTAACAAACAGATATAAGATTTATTAAATTAATGGGTGGAGCCCAGATCGCAGAAAGCTGCTTTACACGCAACCGCCTTACCGACAGTAATACCCTATTCAAATTTAGCGTTCATTTGTGGAAGGTTCTATCTATTGGTTAAACGTAGTATAGTGTGTTAGATGTACCATTGTGTGCAAAAGTATGTGGGACAGTTTCTGTTACCCTTTGGAAACATGGCAACATATTTATTTAATATCAAATCAGCTTTGTCACAATACTGTCAGTGTCAGTCGGTTGAGACTGTCATTCTAGATTTTGCATAAGCCAGGTGCATACAGCTTAAAACTACCTAAAATCATCCATAAGACTTGTTTGTCATTTTGCATACAATCGTAGAAATTATTAACCAAAAAGCAAAAAAAAATTGGTTTAGTTTTGTAGGTGAGAGTTCTATGGTAAACGACAAAAAGTTTTATCAAAATTATAGGGAAATCACAGTACTACATAATCTAAACTGATGAAATATTATTAAAAAAAAGACTAAACAAGAGGCTAATAATTGATGAGGATAGCTAGGCGCAAAAAAATCAATTCCCGCGTTGCGATAAGTAAAAGATCCATAAAAGTATAAAGAGAACAGTTCCTTGTGAGGATTAATGATTACCATAGATTTTGTGGTGATTACCGTGATCGATGGTTTGTGACAAGGTGTATCAGTTCTTAATTGTGAATATTGTTTCGAGAGTGCATACAGGCAATGTATTGCAATGTTTCTTGCTGTTATTCAATCTAACTACCACTAAGAGAAGTATTATAAGGTTGCGTTTGGATATCAGTTAGCAAATAGGAAAAGTAAAATTAGATAATGTACATATGCTAATATTACCTGGAAAGTTGCTTATAGCTCAACTAATTATATGAAAAATAAATATAACCGTTGGTAAAACAAAAAACTCATCAGATTTAAAAGAATCAAGCAAAACAACTAACCGATACTGCTGACATAGGCGCCATGATGAAGGTAAAGGTGCATTTTCACCCTTGGCTCAAAAGGTTTCTCACACAGTAAAGAAAATTAAAATCTTGCACGCTGCAAAATACTAAATGAACATAAAACCTCAATTGGTTCGTAGAGAGAGAACTTTTCCAGTATGTATTTATGAAGATTGGCTTAAATAATCAACGGCTTGGAAAATGGAAATGATCTTGGATTTTGTGCAAAAATGGCACCAAATATTTAGCAAGGTTGAGTTTCTTGCTCTAGTTTAGTAACATTCAGGTCTTATGGTAGAAAAAAGTCAAATTGAAAAATTGTAGAACCACAGTAGAGTTGGCACTAAAATTGCCGCCGTCGACGCAATCGGAAATTGAGGCAAAATCCAGCATTTCTGATTGTATACCTGGTATAATATGAAAAACTAAATACAATGATAATAATCGATGATGAAAAGAAGATAGGTACGTATGTTAAGATATACATCGTTTTCAATTTAAAAAGACGTTTAGCTTTTGCTATGTTGATCTTTATTCCCACTGTCGATATTCTTCTTGTAATTTCCTAAATATACTTGGATTACTATCACTTGATCATCGGCAAACTGTAAACTATATATCTTAATCCTGTTTACTTCGGTTCCAATGTCACTTTCTTTTTCCGCATTGTTGTGTATGTACCTATGTGTATCGTATGGGTTGTGGTAGAAAGTCTGGTGACTGAGTTTTCAGGTTGCACGAGCCCCTCTGACGTAACCTAACGACTGTCACCGAAATGACAACCGAGACCGACGACTTAACGTGCTCTCCGAGGCATGACTGGCTGCGATTTTACTATCACTATAGGTCTTACACCCGTCCGAGTGCCGACCGTCGCGAACGTTGCTTAACTCTCAAGACCGTTTGACCAGTCTTTGGAGCATGCGGCTAGGCAACTCTATTTATATAAATGTTAAATAGTGTAGGACTCAATTTCATTCTATCGTAAACCTTTATGATTGGAAAATACTCTTGATAAGTGTTTAACCACTTTCAACTTTGATATGGAGTCTTTATACAAATATTGTATTGCATTTATCAGATTCTAACTTGATTGGATTCTTGAAGTGCCTGTCATAATTTTTATTTTCTCACCAATCGACGTCTAATTTTCTGCTATGAACTTTAGATAAATCTATTATTCATGGAGAAGCGACTAGCGTTTTTACCTTCACCAGATACGTAGTTTGCTAAAGCTGACTCTGTTATACCTGTATAGTTTTCCAGCGTTTGTTTTTCCACTATTTTGGGAGATGTCGATCTGTTATCACTTTACACAGTTTGATAGTACAATTTTTCAACAACCCTCCGTTAAATTTTCTCGGAGCAGCGATATTACAATTTTTACTATCTCTGCTCTATCTTCTGTGAAGAGTTTTCTACCATAGCTTTTCCCATTGCTCTATCGTTGAAGTTTATGTTAGTGTTTTACTATCATCTTTGCGGACTAAATTAATAAAAGTTCGCGACTCTGTACATCTCGCTCCTGCTATGGAACTTTCTATCGTCCTACAATTCATATCCCGCAGTTCGTTACTGCTTTAATATTTAGTTGTTTTATTCATCTCTTATGTTGCCTCTATTGTTGCACTAGTGCTTTCGTGTTAGTTAATTTCGAGCTTTCTCTCTCTCTCCAACTGTATCTTTTTCTTTCGGTTTATTTCTGTATTTCTTTATTGGATCGTTTTTGGTCTAACTTCCAGTGATAGAAAATTTCACATTGACTTGCTTCAAGCTGTCTCTATTGTAGCTTTTATTGTCAATTTTGACTTTTCTTCGTCCCGAAATGCAATTAGTATAGGTACAGTAGCTATCGCTTATAACGACAGTCAAGCGATAGGAAGGATTCGCTTGTTATATCCGTCGGTCGCTATAAACAAACACGCTATAAATAAAGAGAAACGACCTCTATTGGCAGAAAGAACTAAGTAAATATTATAAAATATTAACAAAAAATTAATTCATTCGGTTTTTCTACATAATTGTTTGCTTATATAGAGTTTCTTAGCTATAGAAACGTTCGACTCGACGGTAAAATCGTTTCGCTTTGACGTGGTAACGTTTTATGTGCTCACAGTTCGAGGATGCCTTAATAACTAAATAGAATACAGAAATGCTCGTACCATCTTACCAGACTTCTTTACAGTTTTCGCAAAATTCGGCAATTCTCAGCGAACCTTCTTCGAACCGTCCTTATATACGATAAATTCGACCAAATTTAAACCTGGTTTTCGGTTGCTATATCAGTTCGGTGGCAATATCCCATGTCATATAAGACATACGCCCACAACGTAGAATTAATATGGACTCTGGCCGAGACCTGAATCGCCTTTATGTCGCTCTATCCGATATCGTTATAATCGATGTCTACTGTATTGGAATTTACCAGGAAATTATCTGATCCCCAGTCAGGTTCTCTATACACCGTACTTTAACATAATTTGCTTTCGTGTTTTGCCTCATTATAATACAGTAAATTATACTTTTCAGTAGTTGTGTTTACATCTCTTCGTGATTAACATCTTCATGAAAGACTTTCACTTCGTTGTTATTACACAAATCAATTAATAGTTCATCGTTATCGTTTCTTCTCCGTGCGAACCCACGATCTTCTTTTTTATTGAAGTATGAAATATAAGTGTGAAAACTATGAAACAAACAAAATGAATGCTCAAAATGTGGTGTCCTCAATGTCAATGGTAATTATAAAAGACTTAAGAGAAAATAATTTGTCAAAAATTAGAACAGATATTAAATTGATATTTGGTATTTGGTAAATATTTATGGAGGCGAATTGAAGCCAAATTAATTTAATTCAATCATTCAGTGGTGTATTTCAAATTTTTCTAGTTTTTTTCATAACTATATTTTATACATATTCCCGATAAAAATGCGATTTTCTGCTATTATATTCAAAACAATGAAGGTGTTATCTTTTGAATAAATGCAACCCTATGTTTTTCAACGTTGATCATTCTCAAACTTTCATTACCGTCTTTATCTGTTTAATCACCTAGTTCTGATAGGTTTCAATGTATTTTATTTTGTGTCCCTTCCTTGAATCCCATTAAAAAATCTTTAAAAAAGAGAAAATTTAGTTGCGTGTCCAAACAGAAGCTATAGAATTGTATGTTTAGTTCATATTGGGATCTATTTTTGTATCTGCCTATCACTTAATAGTGATATAATATAAAATAATGTCTGTCATTCTGTGTATTTTAAATTTAAAATTCATTAAAATAATTCCGTTAAAACAGAATCAACATTTTTCAAAAAGTATGTAAAGCCTTACATTATTATGCAGTTATATGGTTATGCAAATTACATTTTCAAGTTTGGTATCCCTTTTGCCGGTTTATTATTTTTAGTAACTACTTTAGTTCGTGGCTGACAAATTAAAAAAATTCTTGTAAGAACTAAAAGTCTATTAATGTTTCTGTGCGTCTATTTTATTTAATTTTGGCGATTATAGTTTGTTTATACAGTTTTATCGTCTTTGGAAAATGAACATAATGGTTATACCTCGTCGAACCGTTGTTATTTGTAATTAACTACGCAACATAAACATTTTGAATGCCTGCTTGATACAACACTTGGCTAGTAAAAAGCGAAGTCTGCTATTTTGAAATAATATTTTCAAATTAGATTCCTTTGATTCATTTGTAGGTAAAAATAAAATTATTAATTTAGCATGTTATTCGCAGTTATGTTATCCACATTGCTTTTACACGAAGCGCTAAATTACATTTATTATCTTCACTGGAAACATGTGTAGGTAATTATCAAGGTCTAACGCGAAGATTAAAAGAAAGCTAAATGGGGATTAGGCCACCACGCACAACTTCAGGGAATACAAGCAGCATAATGCAACCGCTTATGTAATAACCAGCAACACCCTAGTTCGCCCACTGTAAAATGTTTGGATAAGAGATAATGACGAATTTTTAACGTAAACACGACAGAAGGAACAAAAGCTGTATGCAAATAGGAGGAAATTTGGAAGGTGCAGCTTTATGGGGTGGCTCGTGTGGTTGTATAAAATTAGGATTTTGATGAAAACGCTTTTATGTTTCCGTAGTGATCTAAAAGTATATACGCCTTGTTTTGAATGTGATAAAGTGGAATAAGTTTGTATTTTTGTGTCTAGTTAACTGGATTTGAATAAACGAATGAAAGTCTACGTATTACAAATAGCAAGCTACATGTGGCACATAACAACTATTTTTTAATGTTGTAAATTTTATTTTTACGAGAACAAATATAAAATATTAAAATAGAAAACTTCCAACAAACTTTTAAATTAAACACGCCATATTTTTAATTGTAACTAAAGCCTGCTTGGGTGATGTATTCTATCTGAGTTTTTGTGCATGTGTTGTGTTCTCTGTAGTGTAGGCTGCACAGGATGCATCACTGTAGCTTGCTATTAATTATTATGTAAGAAGCAAAAAATAAGTCTGCGGTAAGTGCAGATTACCGAGTAAAGTACGGCAAAAATATAATTAATATTTTCATAATAATTGACAATAACTAACTGCATTAGACGATATTGATTTATACTAATTATTTATTAATTTAAATTGGCTTGTTTAAAACTATGTACTTCCACATGGCTATCTACATACTACTAAATACAAATATATGCCTACAATATCTAGTGAAAGTAATTTATGTTGTGCGATTATCAAGTAATTGATAATTGAATTACTAGTTCATTTGAATAATTGAAATCTCTGATAATTCAATAAATTACTTCATTGGACGGTAATTAGTAATTATTTATTTTTCAAAGTAATTTTCCTAGCTCTGTACAAGTATACCTAGTTAGATATGATTTTTAGAACGCGATTTTGGCTTTTTAAGTTTGTTTCTAAACAGCTTGAACTTAAGAATAAGCTTAATAGTTTCCAGCTAAAACTATAAGTAATTTATATTCTGAAATTATATAAACTGTTGCTTTGATCAAAAATACTTGATCATAACTTGGCAACACTGCTTTTAAAGCCAAAGATAATTGAGGGTAGGACACAGGGCTCAAAGAGGCTTCAGCTGCCATAAAAATAGATGATATTTCATTTTAAAATAATATACTCTTATGTGCCACTAATTTTAAAATGTGACATAGAATCTCATTAATATTTCCTTAATCGGTTTTTTTATCTGCATAATGATACAGCTATACAATTGCGGAACGGAGTAGTAAATGTCCAACCTGTAGGTAGTAATAAAATATAGAAATACACGAAAATTATTTCGATGTTGTGATCTGCCGCCTAGAATTTACTTTGCCTTATCTTCATCTTACTTGAAATTAAGAGCTACAGTTATTTGTCTGGAAATGCACGCAGTTCCATTCCAAACAATATTATTTATTGCAACTTGAATCTCAAGTTTAAACTACTCCAGGAATTCACAGCAACCAAATGACATTGTATGGGGCTGATGAGAGACGAAACTACCAATTTTTCTGTCATTATTGGTGCTGAACTCAAACATTTATGAAAGAAGTTAAAGCGAGACAATATCGCGAATATAGCTAGCTAGTTACAAGTACCAAGCATTGAAATTTAAAGTAATATATGAAAGATATATGATTAAGAACCAATAGAGTACCAAAACGACGTCCAAAATGTATTTATGATAGATGGTTAGATCTACAGCTCTCCAAAAATCTTGATGGTGAAATTGTACTTTGTCTTGTAATACTTTTTTGAAAATTTACAACTGAAAAATTAAAAAAAAATATCAATTGTTGGTTGTTACTTGTTTCTAATTTTTCTTTTTCCAAATTGTACATACAGAATTATTGTAAGAAGTTGAATTTTATAGCAAAAAACTCTAAACTGTGTCAATCACTATCGATCCAGAGGATTTTTTCGAAAGTGATTTGGTCAATTTTGGTAATTATTGACAAAACTCAGTAGACAGCTTTGAAAATAATCTACAGTTACCTAAATATATATATGTTGCACCCACTTCCTGTAATTGTTCAGTTCATGAAATGGACATTTAATTCAAGAACAGGAAGTAAATCTTGTAATTTTGGGTTTTTCCACAATTTGAATACTTTTTTGAAATGGAAAACCTATTTGTCTACTTTATGAACTCCTCTACAATGACAGAATTTGGACATGACGATCTTCCAATTCATGAAATCTGTAATGCCTACATACAGTTCCACAAAACAAGTGTCCATATTTTCTTGAACTGTTACGTAACTTTAGCAATAAACATTTTCTTTGGTATTTGTTTTAAATTTATATTTATATCAATATATTAAAATAGGTGAATAGCAGGCCATCTGAATGCCAATTATTTTCGTAGATACTTTCTACTGTTAAATGGTAATCATGGGTCATATGATCAACTGTATACCGGCAGGTAGCTATCCATTTATACAAGGTGTTACAGAAATAGGTGCTTTAATTTTATGTGGTTCTATAACTCACCAAATAGGAAAAAAAATTCCTACGTCAAACAAATTGATTAAGATGTGTTACTAAAGTAGCTGTACCATTGAGTCGCTTTACTCGGCTCTGACTTACTTCATGTGTAACAACCAATATCACCTGACAAAACAATATCTCAGCTCTCTGGTATGACGTCGGCACAGGTAGGTCGAACTGGTCAATGTTTAATTTACTCCGCCTCAACCCTCGAAAAATTCTGTTATGGCCAGTTCGGCCTACCTGTGCTAACGTCAAGCAGGAGATCTGATATATTTTTCTTCAGATGGTATTGATCTTCACCAAAAGCAGAGCCTTAACATAATAATTCTGTATAGAATTAGAAATATAGGAAGGATACGAACAACTCGTCACATTTGAGGGAGAAAATATGGTTAGAAATGTGTTTTCGGGAAGTAGATATGGTCATCACCAGATTGTGTAATTTTAGAGGATTTCATAAAGTGGAGAAATACGTTTTCCAATTCATGAGCTGAACAAAAAGTGTGGAAATTGTGAAAAAGCCTAAAATTACACGATCCGATTAATTGAATGAAAAAAATTCAATGAAAATTAATGCTATTTGAAGAGCCTCTACTGTGTCTATCTTCTTCAACAACTATACCTACAAGTATGAAATGACTACCTACATTGTTGCATTGATAAAACCAAAAACAGCAAATGTTATTCGCCGTGGAGTAGTACCTATATATCAATCTAGTTTAGTAGCAATGCTTTTAATGTAAACATTTCTACGAAAAACTTATAGGTAGCTAAGAAAAACTCAATTTTGCCATCAAAAACTCTTTATAAGTAGCTTATTTTTTGTGTGTGCCTAGTTGATGTATTATATTAAATGTAAATGTCAAATTTAGAAAAATATCGTAATATAAAAATGATTAAAGTGTAAAGTTAACAATCTGTATATTTACAAAGCTTAATTATTCAAAACACTTCTGCATACATTATGACAAAAGAAAACTGCTCTAATTATATGTTTTGATTTATTCGCTCTCATTTTAATTATTGCCTGTTTACTAATTTTAAAAAAGCATTTGGAATAAACTGAACATTTCAGAAGAAGTCAAATACCCATTTGTAAGTATTTCTAGGCTTTAGGTACATTAACCAAGTTTTTAAAGAAATTATTGCCATTTCTCTGCTTTATTGATATTGTTTGACATATTGTATAATTTGTTAGAGATAAAATAGTTGATTAGCGATAAAATTCATAACTCCTGAGAATGTTGAAATTGTAAACAGCTTATTTACAATAAAGCGAATTAGTTGAGATTTAATAAACTATGACAATCTATTACATACAGTGTCTGCTGTTCTTATAAAATTAATATTTTTCAATATTTCTAGGCTGAAAACTTTAGAAGCGATATATTAGATTTTCAAGAAAAATATAAAATAGGTTTAATCGAAATTAATCTAAGCAAAGCCATCTATACCGTGGATCATGAATATGTACTAGAATAAATCTATCAGAATGGAGTAAGGGGACTACCACATTCAGTTTTCAATTAATTTAGAAGATAGAAGGCAAATCGTGTCCGTTAATCTAGAAACATCAGAGCAAATGGTGTTAAAGTCAAGAGTGCCGCATGGGTCAGTCATGGGCCCCCTGCTATTTTTGACATATGTCAACGATCTGCCTGCCAACGCTAATCAACACCGCAAAAGACGTAGCTAACTGATTTAAATTCAGTAGCTGAAAGAAATATTACAGTTACCCAAGAATAATCCACCTCAAATAGATTGAAGCTCAGTGCAACAAGAACTTAAAGCATAGAAGTGTAATAGAAGAGAGAAAAAAGTGCTAAACTGTCTTAGTTTCTACATAGACAACAATCTTCAGTCTATCAGATAAAAAAATTGTGCAGGTAACAACTTATCAGCTATAAGAAACCTTTATTTTTCAGCTGTTTATAGTGTTTTGCAATACGAAATAATCTTGTGGAATGCCAGTGCCTATGTTGAACCTGTGTTTACATTACAAAAAGCGGCAGTTCGATTATTGGCTGGTGAAAACGATAAAGAACACTGCACACCGTTCTTTATAAAAACTTTTAAACCTTACTTTATGTCCTAATATTGAAATGTCTGCTATATGTGAAAAACAATAAATATAAATTTTGTAATCAATCTTATTAATAATTATGTTACTAGATATAGTAATGCTTTAGCTATACCACCACAGAAGTTGGGCAGAACGCAATAGCAGTCGTTGCTTTATCTAGCTTTAAAATTGTATAATAGGTAAAGTTTTTACCTCTGCAATTATACAAAGCTAGAATAAAAAAGCATTTATTGAATGCAGCATATTATATATACTGTTGAGGAGTTTTTAACGTCTGGGTATTTACCTAGTATAGGTACGTCTATTTATCATAATATCTAATGTTTAATGTTTTTGACTTATGTACCTAAATGCATGTGATGCGTATTAAGATGAATAAATATCATTGATGTTATTATTATTAATAGGTATTTGATCTTTCAAAAATTCAAAACCGCATTATAGCATGTTTAGAAATTGAAACCTGCAAGAAAAAGTTGGCTTATTTTTATAAATCTAAGTAATTTTCGTAATCACACTTTTAGTAAGACAAGGCCTGTCTATGTATGTTTGTTAAGAAGTTTTAATTTATCTTTGATCGATTAGTAATCAATAAAAGTAGCTGTAGTATCTATATGTACTTTTTGATTTAAAGATAGAACTGTACACTCTGCAAAATTCGGGACAATTGTAGATAATACATACTAAATAAGCAAGTTCTGTTAACGTCTAGATAAGAAATACAACACCCTGCAAATATTTGGTGGTGTAAGGAAAAATTAGAATCCTAACAATGTCGATTCGAAACAAAACGTTTTCTGTTCAGGTAAATTCAAACATTTGGAAATTACTAGTTTGTAGTTGCTGTGGCCAATTCATTTATAAATTATAATTGGAAATCTGGAATTATATATGGCGTCCCAGAAATAAATGCACAAAACTAGCTGGAGAACCTTGAAGACAGGAATTTTCCCAACATTTTTTTTTATTCTGAGCATTTGAAATTTGATTAATAAAAATTATTATCCAACCTGAACCAGGCGACATTTAGAAAGATTGAGTTGCGAAGGAAATATGTTAAAAAATTAGAAGACTTTTGTAATTTTGCTATGGTTATCAACAAATTTTTTAACAAAAATTATTAGTTCAACAGCAGTAAAATATAGTAAAAAACAGTGGCTCACTGCATTTTTTTAAGTAAAACTTTAATCGTTATTAATTTAGTAATTATGTTAGAAACCATGCTGACTCATTGGCTATTTTTATTGACTTTTTTAAGCGGTTATTTCTGGGACACCCCGTCTACCTATAGGCTAAACGGTGAGCGGGTTATAAAGCTACAGAAAATTGTTTATTACTGTACTGCAGCTCCTAACGTTTGTAGAGATTCATGCACTGGAAACAAAGTTTGACAATTTTATTGTAATACGTTGCGCTTATAAGAAAAATTTCTAATTCTAGATGGTCGGCTAAAGCAAATGTCTCTGAACAATGAACCACTTACCTAACCAACTTCATTACATAGGGCTAAAAACGTAAAAAGCGGAACCTACATGCCATCGAAATCGTCTCTTTATTGCACAGGCCGTTGTAAGGGCGTCATCGGGAGTCAGTTTCTTCGAACGAACAGTCACATGTTGGCCTGTTTCGATATCACAGTCACGGGTTTCAGAATGCCCTCGGGGATGGTCTTCGGCTCCGGCGAGCTCGAGCAGCTTGAGTGCGCCGTCGAAGGAAGCCCCAAGTGCGGCAGGAGCGGTTGAGGATGATGAGGAAACCTGAAGCCACCGTAGAACTCTAGACTTGGGGGATGCCTCAGCAGCGCGGCGTTGATTTCGTGGGGCACCATCAGCCTGTCCGCAGCAAAGGGCTGCGCCGGCAGCGGCGTGGGTTTGGGCAAGACCGACGGCAGGAAAGGGTTGTACCTCTGGTAGACGGAAGCCAGGAAAGCTGGGTTCGGACAGAGACCCATAATCGTGGGGTTGTAGGCGGGGAAGCCCCCTGGGTACATTCCAGCTGTTCCGAACATCATCGTGCGCTTAAAAGCCGCCAGGCGCGATCTGGACGCCGCCGTCGACCGGCGACGCAGCTTCCCAGTGGTGCTTCCTATAAACACGTCTTCTGCCGAGGGGTCCAGCATCCAGTAGTTGCCCTTGCCGGGGTCGTCGTAGTGCCGGGGCACCTTCACGAAGCACTTGTTCAGACTGAGGTTATGCCGGATGGAGTTCTGCCACCCCTGCTTGTTCTCGCGGTAGTAAGGGAAGTTCTTCATGATATACTCATAGATCCCGTTCAGGGTCAGGCGCTTCTCGGGGCTGTTCCTGATGGCCATCATGATGAGGGCGTTGTAGCTGTACGGGGGCTTCTCCTTGGCCTTCTTCTCTTCCGCGCATTTGGCGCTCTCCGCCGCTTTGGAGCAGTCCAGCGGCGGCGGCGTCCCAGTGACGTCCAAGTCCGAGTCGGAGTCGGACGCCTCGGAGGCGTTGGGGCTCGAGGGGGCCTCGAAGGCCGTCTCTGGCAGAATGGAGCTGATCGAGAAGGAGGACTTGAGGGGAGTGCGGGCCATCGCTGTCGGGTTCGGCGGCAGTTCCGCTATCTGCACCATGTTTGCATCGCGGGCACTGATCACAAAGAACCCTCGGACGGCCGCGTGCGACTACAGGTAGGCCCCTTTGTGGGGGCCTTATATTAAATTGGAGGCTACGCCCCTGTTCGGAAACCAATGAGCGGTCCGCGGACGCTCGCCGCTTGATTTCGCTCCCATCGGGCGCCGGGTGTGGTTTTCGACGGGGTGGAGTTTGGCCGTGGGGGGATCTGATAGATTGTGTTGCCGCCGACATGTGTTGCATGTCGCCGCGGATCTTTTGCTTTGTTCGGTTCGTTAATCGTGGCTGTATCGCTAATTTGAGCAACAGGAAGTTGACCGATTCGGAGTCTATGCCACGCTCACTTTACAAGTAGCTGGATTTAGTTTTATTGGATATCGGATCTGCTTATTGTAATCGAATATACCTAATCTAATAATCCAATTCTGATAGGTAAACCAGGGTAATTGGAGATGAAATCGCTAGTCAGGAGACCAAAATAAACAAAAACTCCCATACACGTAGATCCGATTCTCAACGCTTAGGTACTGAGATTTTAGAGAGGGATTAACATTTGGTTTTTTGTTTAGTAAAAACTGAGAAAGGATATTAAATGAAAATTCGCAGACCTTGTCTGCCAAAACAAGGTTCTTAATCTTTACATATGGCTTGAAGTATAGTTGCAATTAGCAATCCCTATTTCTATTAGAATTTTTTAACCAACAACGATTTGGTTATAAAGTATGAACTAGGAAGCCTGATGTACCTACATAAAAAACTGTTTAGCTCTTCTAGTTTACTCTTAAAACAAATAGTTTTTGCACATAAAATAAAACACATAATGGGTTGCTAATTTCAACCTCTTAATACCCGTACATAAAGACAAGATAAATTTTCATAAATTTCTGCCAATTTTCATCTCAGTTTTCAGTAAAATTCCCATCTCTAATGTCTCCGTAACTGCTGAGAATCGGATCTAAGTACCTATATTATTTATGGAACTTTTTTGATCTCCTGGATCTATTTTCCAAATGTGGCGATTTCCTGCGCAATTATCCTACTTAGCTACATAAAAAACAATATGTCTTTGTCTATGTAAGAGTCCTCCAATGTCAATTTACAAATAACAGATATCAATGAATCGTATAGTTTACTAAAGAAAATAAAAAAAAAAGATTAAGCAATGAAGGCTGCTCGTTTGCACTTGGCATTCAAACACTTTAATTATGTATAGGATTATTAAGCCCATTACACAAATGTATCTATACCAATTGTGTAGGTAGGTTACGATTTCATGGTGTACTTACTATATTTAAGTAGTTACAGCTGGAGATTTTTATCTGAAATTTGGTAGTAAAACTACGGTAGCAGCCAAGTAATTAATTAATTTTCTTGTCAAAGATTGATCAAGTCATTGAAATGTTAATCTTTGAAATGTTCAATTTGACGTATTTCCACACATGTAGGTTCTTCAAAAATAATTTAAAAAATTAGATCTTTCTTCAGGAAAAATCGTAGTTTTAATACCACATTTAACCTAAAAATCTCCAGTACATCAGATAGGCCTAATACTACGGAATCGCAAGAATAACCACTTTAATTGTTAATAATCTCCTTCAACACAACCTACCCCATCAACATGGCAACAAGCAACCATGAATTTTATATCAACATCATTAACCTTTATGGAAAATCAACAGAAAATTGTTGAAAAATTAAATAGTAAGTAGATACAGCATTATACGTATTTGTGTGAACGTACACTTTCACGATGTGTAAAAGCAACATTTAAGAGATTTTAACAAAGAAATGTTCGAACAGTATACAATTTGAAAAGTTTAAAAATTTTTAATAATCTATATCTTGGAATCACAATTAAGTATCTCAACTGTAGAAGACGATGGCTACGGCTACGTAACCAAAAACTTTAAAAAATGTCATTAAGTAATTGAAAATATAATTTAGAGGAAAAATCCTACAAGTCTAATAATTACTTTCATGTACAAGTGAGACAACTAAGTATTTTCAACAATAATAATAATAGCATTTCACTCCATTGGAATTTAAGCTGTTTTTTTCTGAACTTTTAAGATCCTTTTATTGGGGTGGATCAGTCCCCATGCATTCCCATTTTGTTATCATCGTTTTTTGTTTTCACATACGCTCACTTCACCGTGCACTCGCTTGTTCATAAATTTCTGTGTGTTTTTGCCTCATTTATCTACTATCTTTCTCCAGGTCTTCCTGTCCTTTGTTTCCTCGTCATACCATCTTATTCTCGGCCTCCCTCTGGGTCTGTCTTCGCTCGACTTCCATTGTGTAATTAGTTTGATGGTGCTACCTTCCTTTCTCATTACATGTCCTAGCCATCTGATTTGTCACCTCCTCCGATTTCCCTCAATATCTCGTGGTTCATCATTCTCCGAGGTTCTCTCTCATTATCCGTTTCTGGGCCCAGTATCGTTCTCAGTGCTTTACGCTCAAACATTCTCAGTTCTTCTTCTTATCTTCCTGTGATGCACAGGAGCTCTGCTGCATAGGTAATGGCAGGTCTGATTAGACTTTTATATATTTTGAGCTTTGTTGCAACTGTGATTTGTTTATCCTTTAACATTTCTTTATTTGAGTAATATGCTCTGTGTCCTGCTTGTATCTTCCATTTTACCTCGCATTTTCGCTCGTTGTTATTGTGGATTGGGACTCCTAGATAGTTAAAGTTGTCGACTTCTTCAAATGTGTAACTGCCTACTTGTATGTTACCTGTGGCCATTTTTACGTTCTTTTAACATTTCAGGTATTTTGTTTTGTTCTCATTTATTTTTAGCCCCATTGTACCAATTTCCCTTTCCAGGCTTGTGAACATTTCAATTATCTTTCTTTTTGACCTTGTAATAATAACAATGTCATCAGAATATGCCAGCAGCTGCCCTTCTCTGCTTACTATTGTCCCATGATGATCTGTCTTTCTTATTATTTTTTCCAGTACGATATGGAACAGTGTGGTGGATAACGCATCTTCTTGCCTCACCCCGGAATTTACTATAAATCAACTTGTTTCCCCTGCTGCAGTTCTAATAGATACCGTTGTTTCTTCCATCGTCATTTCTACCAGACGTACTATCTTTGTTGGTATGTTCATTTCACGCATTACCTTTGCCATCTGCTTTCTGTTAACTTTGTCGAAGGCCTGTTGGAAGTTAATAAATAATAGGTGTAAGTCTATGTTGTGTTCATGTCCCTTCTTCATTATCTGTTTTATTATATGGAGCGCATCTGTTGTTGATCTGCTCGTTGTGAATCCATACTGATAGTCACCAATTATATTATTCGTGTAATTTATTAATTGTCTGTGTCTAAAAGTTGACAGGATTTGGTATACTGTGTTAAGGAGGGTAATTCCTCTATAATTCGGGGCTCGTTTCTTTTTTATCGTCACTATGACACCCTCCTTTCATTTATCGGGTATCTTTTCTTGCGTCCATATCTGTTTCACTAATTCATAAATTCTCTCCAGTAGTTGTGCTCCTGCGTTCTTTATCAGTTCTCCATTCATTTCATCTTTGCCTATAGTACAGTCAAAATACTTAGTGTAAAAATACCATTGGCCTGGGAAAAATTGCAACACAAATGATTCTCTTTGCATTATACTGTGAAAAGTGTGTATTTTAACATACTCAAAATCCCCATTAATCAAAGCCCGGAAAATCAGTCAAAATCCAAGATGGCGGCTGAATTTTCCGATTTTTGCCTTTTTTTCTCTATTTTGCTGCATTTATTGCCGTAAAGAAGATAATGTGCACTTAATAAAATAAGTACTTATTATGTACTGAAGCATGCCATTTACATCATACTTTTGAATTACTTTCATATGTATCGTTGTTATACAGTGTCCGCCAAAAAATCGGCATAATATGGGAAAAAAATTATTTTTGATTTTTCAAAAAAACTTTTTACGTCAATAATTTGTGCTTCTCTAAAAACCTATTTAGCCTCTATCATATATACCGAGTGATTTTTGTTTATTGAGAAAATGTCAAAATCCAAAAATTGCCCTTTTTCGTAAATCAAATATGATTTCAATGAGATTTTTTTAAAGTGTGTTATTTTTAGCTAACTGAACAATCTCAAGGCCAGAAAACACCTATTTTTTTACTTTAGCTAAAAATAAATTTTTAAATTTTTTAAATATTTTTAAAATTTCAAATTTCTACTAAGACTTAATATTCAAAAATTCAATTTTTTTATGTGAAGACATTAAAGATTTATAATTGGAGTGGAAGCATCATGGTTCTCCACCTCCTCGAAAATTTAAGGTTTATCCATCAGCCGGAAAAGTAATGGCTTCTGTTTTTTGGGATGCCCAAGGAGTAATTCTAATTGATTTCTTACAAAAAGGATCTACAATAACAAGCAACTATTATACAAATTTAATATAAAAGTTTCGCGAAGCTATAAATGAAAAACGTCGTGGCAAATTGAAACGTGGTGTTCTGTATCACCAGGATAATGCACCAAGCCACACTTCTTGTGTTGCTATGGCTGCCATATCCAATGTAGGCTTTGAACTACTTGAACATCAGCCATATTCTTCAGATCTCGCCCTTAGCGATTACAGAGTGTTCGCCAAACTCAAGGAATAGCTTTAGGGGAAAAATTTTTCATGCAATAATGAAGTAACAGATAATGTAAATCAGTGGTTTTCAGAGATTGGACAATCCTTCTTCCAGGAAGCCGTTACAATGCTGGAGCATCGGTGGGATAAATGCATTAGGCTTAAAGGAGATTACGTAGAAAAATAAGGTGATATTAATTTTAATTTTGTAACCGGAAGTTGGTCGGGGACGGAGCATAGGGATCACCCCTAGTACATTGAAATTACGTTTTCTTGTTCTTGTAAGTCTGATGTGTAATAAAAGTTCATGTGATGTGTAATACACAATGTGTAATACACAATACATGTAATCAATTTATTTATATAAGAACTGCCTGTATATTAATGACAAACATGGCAAATTCAGCGGCCATCTACGATTTTGACTAATTTCCTGGGCCGGGATTAATGGGGATTTTGAGTTTATGTAAATGGCATGCTTCAGTAATAATAAGTATCTATTTTGAGTGCGCACTGTCTTTTTTCCGGCAACAAATGCAGCAAAATAAAGAAAAAGGCAAATTCAGCCGCCATCTTGGATTTTGACTGATTTCCCGGGCCGGGATTAATGGGGATTTTGAGTATGTTAAAATACACACTTTTCACAGTATAATGCAAAAAAATATTTGTGTTGCAATTTTTCCCAGGTCAAAATTTATTTTGACTGTACTACTAGTGATTTTTCATTTCTTATATTATTTATGACATTTTTAAATTCTGCATACGTTGGTTCTGCCGTTTCAATTTCATCATCCTCAGTATTATCTTCCTCTCATTGATCCTCTTCAGTTTCTAGTTGTGTATTTAGTAGTTTCTGGAAGTAGTTCTTTCATATGTTCTTTATGCTTTCTTGGCTGTCTTCGGTTTTTCCTTGCTTGTTCTTCATTCCTCTGGCCCTGACCTTGCGTACTTGATTTTGGTCTTTTTTCAACAACTAAAAACTAAAATCGCCACTAAACTTTCAAAGAAAATAGACAACTTAAAACAAAAAGAAGTAAAAAACATAAAAAACATGACAAAGCTTAGAATTTTAATAGTCGTCAGTGAAATTTTTAAATATGAACCCCAATTTCAACATTTTTAACCCAAAAAAATTCCCAACAATTCATTATTAACAAATATTAGATCAAAATAGACAACATACAACTAGAGCAAACGTTTGCAATACACTAACCAACTATACAAATAAAATCAATATAAAAAAAATAAAACTTTACAATAAAAAACAAAGAAGCCGCTTGGAGCAGTTGAGTAAGCGATAGGCTTGCATTAAGCAAGTCCTCGGTTCGAATTCCGCGGTGGTCGGAATTTTTCCGCAGCCTTGGCTATTGGAATCGGGCTCGGTGAGACCATTTACAGTTGCTCACCAAATTAACTGCACCCTACTCAGAACCACAAACCTAAGAGATAGAGTAACAAGGTCAACACATTACCAAGACACACACTGCAGACAAAGGTTACTGCGTAAGCACAAAAGGCGCGCTCCAACTCTGTATTCCGAATCCGGGGCAAGTTGAGCATTCTATCGCCAGATGCCAGCGCATAGATCACCAGCCTCTACACCGCAAGGTAAATCAGGTTACAGATAATACATACATACATACAATAAACAAACAAGTGCCCTACACAAACTATCCAAAACTAAAACAAAGTACTGATAAAACAACTGTATCATAAAAAATATATAAGTCCTGAATATAAAAACCTTATCTGTCATAACAGAACACCTCCTCTTATCTATGGGCTTCCTATATTACATAAACCAAACTCATAAACCAAAACACCTTTAAGACCAATAGTAGGTGACCAATACTTGTAAACTACTCAAATTCCTTTCAAAAAGAAAATAATAGAAAACGCAAATATAGCCATATTGCCAATACGGAATTTTTAGTCGTTTTAAGATTTGTTCTTGAAAATATTTCTCATAACAATAAAATGTATAGCCCAAAATTTGGTGCTCCAAAGGAATCACTCATTTTATGTATAACTACTTTACGGTTAATGGATATTGAAGACCACTTTAAAAAAAAAGGGTCAAAAACTGCTTTTTACCAGTGTTATGTCACATAATAATGCTCAATTAATTCAATTGTCAGAGATTTTAGTAACTTGCATCCTAGATTGAAGTTTACCATAGGGCAGAATATAAAGTCGTTCTCCAATGAATGAACTTCCTAGATATGCCTCTGGTAAGAGAAAATAATAGAAAGATTAGCACAAATTGGTACCTACCGTAACAAACTCAAAACTAATAGACATTTAAACTTCAATGTAGGCACTACAGCAACATACAAAAAATCCTAAGTACAGGGTTATTCATTATAAATTACCCACCCCTTATCATCGTTATTATTGCCTATAGAAAAAAAGTTTTAAATAAAAGTTATGTGGTTATAACTGAATTTTGTTAAAATGCTATCAAAAGTACAGTGGCGTGCATAATTAAGGGGATACAAAAAAGTAATATATTTTTTTAAATGGAACACCCTGTATATTATTAAATTTTTGGAATGATCTTTCTTTCCTGATTTCAAAAATATACCATATGTTACCCTTACCTTACACCGTTTTTGAGTTATTAAACGTCAAATATCTTAGTTAAATTAGTTAACATTATTAAATATAACAAAGTTTTATTCAGGAAATTTAAATATAAATAAATGATAACTAATTTTTATTATTTCATTAAAGAAATGTCACTTATCAAACAAAATAGTTGCATTTTCATAGCTTACTTTAATAATTCCTATTTACAGTAACTAGTTTAACTAAGATATTCAACGTTTAATAACTCAAAAACGGTATAAGGTAAGGGTAACATATGGTATATTTTTGAAATAAGGAAAAAAAGGTCGTTCCAAAAATTTAATAATATACAGGGTGTTCCATTTAAAAAAATATATTACTTTTTTGTATCCCCTTAATTATGCACGCCACTGTACTTTTGATAGCATTTTAACAAAATTCAGTTATAACCACATAACTTTTATTTAAAACTTTTTTTTCTATAGGCAATAATAACGATGATAAGGGGTGGGTAATTTATAATGAATAACCCTGTACAGGTTAGTATATCGGGCTAAATTTTATCACATGAAAAAATCACAAGAAAAATATAAAACTCATAACTGAAATCCTTTTAAAAAATAATTACTTTATAGAACTCATTAAAAACAATATTAGAAACAAATTACAAATTAAAAAGAACAATTTGTCAAGTTATAGATAGGTACCTAACCGACACTATAAAATAATTAATTACATACCTCACCTAACACAAAGACTTGAAAGGAAACTTAAAACAAGCACTACAAAAACTGCGTGTATAAATTTAATTTCCTCAAAAAATTATTTTATGAAAATCTTAAAGACAAAACTGCAAAATAAGGTTAGATATTGGTTAGAGGCATTTTCATATTTGATGGGGAAAATAAAACACTGTTGAATATCACAAAATCAACTTGCCAGTGTCAGTCAACAAGTGTCAATTTTCTCATAAACGTTAAACCACATTATTTTCAAATAATTAAGGAATGTATTTGGAAAAATTGACACTGCAAAGTTGGTTTTGTGACATTCAATAGTGTTTTATTTTCGCCATCAAATATGAAAATGGCTCTATCAAATAAATTGTAACAACTGTAAAGCCAACTATATGAAACAAACAAACACTATTTAAAAGAACCCAATATAAACACTTAATTAAAGCAGAAATTTTAACCCCAAATACAGTTAGATAATTTTAATACACCAAAAATAATGCACACAGACCCATATTAAACAAAAAAACTTCTTTTATAATGTATTCAAATAAAAAATCACCAAGCTCAATTAATTAGAAAACAGATTTAAAACATGAAAACTTTGGTAGTTTGCTTAATAAATCATGCACGTCGTCGTCTGTAAATTTTTGTTGGAGAGTTCTCGGAGTGTCTGAAAGTAGCTTCCACTTTTAAACTATAAATCAAATTCGTTTATTAACATGGATCACAACTACATCACATAAAGTTTTTATCTACCCAAATTTTGAAAATACCTATGTTAATTAATGAAAAATTTAAAAATCAAAACCTTAGGAACGCGTTGCCAGTAAGTTACACGTGCGAATATTTCAATCGTAGCACTACAGACATACATACATAATCTGTAACCCCTTATACCGTTTACACAGTGTCGGGCTGCCAGGCGCAGCTGAGAGTATGTGCATTTTTAAGTTCGGCAGAGGTACTTGAGGTAGTGGAGCCTATCTAAGCTAGAACACTACGCACGCTCTCCAGATATTCACCCATCCAAGTACTGACCAAGCAGACTGCAGCTTTTACAAGCGCAGTGAGATGTGCAACACCACTCAGCAGTACTGCCGGCATTAATCGCAGCACTAATCTACTTTAATAGTTATTTACATATCAAGTCATGATAGTTATCTTTTACTGGACGAAGGAACATATTGTACGAGGCTGCAAGCCGAGTACTTTTAAGTTTCTGAGTCCAGTAGAATAACTTTCATGACATGGAATGTATAAAATTTTACCTGAAATCACCAATAAAGTCAAACTTAAGTATAAAACCGACTCATAACCGTAAGATTTTGAAAATGTAATTTTGACAATCGTTTAAAAAACTAGTGATCAGGTCTGTTAAAGAACATTAAGTTTCTATAAAGTTAACCATTACACGACTAGTGCAGTAATAGCAGTCAGGTAATAGTATATTACATACCGAGGTGGAAAGTGTTTCATTACTGTAGAGAGATTAAGTAGTTAACCGAGACGAGAAGCGTCGATGTCAACTTTATCTCGAGACAGGAATGAAACTTTTTACCGCATGAATGGATAAACGAGATTTCCAGTGTCCCTACCTATACAGCGGCCGGCAATTGATTACTTTCCAACCGCTGCCACGGCAACCACTTTTCCGACAGGTTGGAAAGTTTAAAAGTTGGTAATAGCTCATTTTCCAACTTATTACATATATGGTTGTGAATAAAAATATTACCGTACTAGTCGTGTAATGGTTAACTATCTAGACTCAAAACAGCTTTGAAGGTTTGACTTTCTTGACGTTTTCAGATAAAATATATTACGTTTTAGATCCATTTAAAATTTTCAATTATTTCTGAAGCAGCTAACATTTTAAATAGTGTTTACAAGTAAATATTTGGGTTATTCCGAGCCACTTGATAGCAGAAAATCTTGGGGTAATCGGGGTTTGAGCCTTGTACTAACGGATTTAGCACCGATGTTGTAGAATTTCGTCGCTGGACAATGTTGGGAATTTATGAAATACGCCTTGACTGTGCTTCGTATAAGATCTTCTATCAATGGTATCTGCAATTCCCGGTGACGTTGTTGGATTCTTACTCGTACATATCATTCTGCACCTGTTGCTATTCGTAATACTTTGTTTTACAGTATTTCAGTTTTCTTGATATATGTTTTATTTGCAGTGCCCCATACTACGCTAGCATTGGTACATTATTATTGGTCTGATAATACAAAGATACAGTAGTGGAGCACATTTTATTTTGAGGCTGGATTTCTTGTTCAGCAGTGGATATAGTGCAGTGTCCCTATCTTTTATTGTGTACTATTATGAGTAATGATGTAATTAAAGATGTGCAAATAAAATAGGTTACCACACAATATTTAGTTTTACCATTTGCTAAGATCAAACTGACTGATTAACTTATTTTGTTGGGTACGCCAAATTGAGAATTATCTTATGGTAGTTTGCCCTTTATTTAATCCATTCATCTGATATAATAACTTCGCTAGCTCATTTGAAAACAGAGACATGAAAATAAAAACTCAATCTCTCGCGGGGCTGAGGTTCCTAAATTTGCAAGTTAAAATTTTAATGATACGCCACTGGAAAAGTAGACGGGTGAACTAAAAATTAGGCGTACTGCGCCGCCGCTATTCTGAAACGTCAAATTCTCGCACAAGAAATTCGAGTTATTCTTCAGCTCGCGTGTAAACTTAATTATCAAGCAATTAAATGAACAGATTTTTACGGTAAGATTTTGAATAATTGCGCCTTCAAGTAGCGTCTTATCGTTCTATTGTTTTTCAGGCAAATCTATCATTGGCCCATTTTAAAAGGACGCTTAAAATTGCATTTGTTTACTGGGACCTCCAACTGACGATTTATTTTACGAATGCTGGGAAAACACCTCGCCATCCACAGGAACTTTTATGATATTCGTGTTCTCCAGGTCGTAATTAAGGTATGATGTGATTTTCATGCCAATCGCGCGGATAAAAATTTCAGAATACACTAACCTCACATTCGTAGCCTTCTCGGATGCCCTTTATGGTGATCTCGGCTGACTTCTGTACCCCCGGGCTGCTCGGACTGCTGTGCTGTGTTGGGGCCTGATGTGCGGTGCTGCTCGAACAGTCTTGACACCCTAGGCCTTCCCACGATGCCGCAAATTGGTTCTGCGGGAGCTGGTCACTTGGCCGAATCTGCCGGAGTCGCCTCGGAACGAAAAAATCTCAAGTGCGTGGAAAATCTTGCCTCCAATTGTGCTGATACACTGCAATTCGCTGATCACGATGGTGCTATTTTTATTTTTATAATTTTATGCCTTCTATAAAAATTCTTTAATTAAAGTCAGAGCAAAACTCAGGTAACTTTCACCAATTTATTAAAACAAATGCTCTTTTTTCGTTTTTGACAAAACACTGTCTACAAATTTAACTTCAGGAAGTTCAAACCATGTACAATTACATATCTTAAAAACTAAATTAACATATTTGACCATTTTATTTACAATTTCTTACATACTAAAATTATTGTCTTTTGAATTGTTCATTTCTCATCGTTTTAATCCGCCACTCACTTTATTTTATAACACTTAAATGCCCATTGTTTATCACTACATTGAATCGTTTTTTAATACACCAACATTGTCTCATTTCCTGCTATTTGAATTCCATCTAATTTCTTGCCACTGCAATCTCTTCAAATTTCCATGTCTTGTATTTGCATGTAAAAAAATGGCTTGCCTGGCTTTTCTATGTTCTTTTGCCTTATCTTTCTGGTCATTCTTATTCTCACCTTTATTCTAAAATGTTCATTTCCTATTCATTCCCTAATGACTTTACTTTCTACGCTTCCTTTTTTAAGCTGTGTCTAACTTGAACTTTCTGTGCCAGTTCCTAATTAAATTAGATTCGGCTTCTACTTTGTCCAAATCTATTATATTATGCTTAAAATTATATTGCTAAACGCAATACACGGAACTTGAGTTTCCATATTTCTGTGCCTATTCAAATACAATCAATGTCATTGGCCATTTATACCAGTGTTATTATGATTTGGCAATTTATGTGAATTTTCTCAGATGCCTGCATTATTACAACTCTGTGCTTTAGTGATTTGATTTGTTATTTGCTTGTACTGCAATCAGAGCTGATTTGAGGGCTAAAGACCATTGCAATAGCAATGCTAAGCGGGCATAGCCGTCGTTTAGTTTTTTATTGATATGAAGGCCCCAGGTGAGCATGCGGTCCAAATAAACTACAAGATATTTCACCGCTTGATCCGCAGGATTCCATTGAACAGGGTTTCCATTAATAGTTATCTCGTTTGGATTTGGAAGTCTTCTGAGTGTGAAAATGTTTGTAAGACATTTAGCAGCATTCAGAGACATATTCCATTTTCAATTATTTTTCAACTATCCATTCAAATTGAATGTCACATCTAATGTCAACCAAATGTCAACATAATTCTCAAATCTTAATGACGAATGCCCAATTGTAAGAATTGTACATTATAGCTTTATATAATACCGTAAGTTATTGTTTCTTAATTAATTTCATTATTTAAAATGTCTTTATTTGCTTTATAGTTGGTATAACTATGGAATTACCCACCTTGTATATTCCACTTCGAAAATGCTCAAGACTGTAATCGACCCCTTTATGCAGCTTCTTGTAATGCATCTGTCACGAACAAATTACCAGTGTCACGCCTCGTCCAATACCACGAAACCAAAAATCCCTGACAGCAACCAGCTAATATAACCATCCCAGATCTGCTCCTGTCTCTTTCATTACCTTCTGGAATAGACCCTCTCTAAACAGCTCTCTGCAATGCAGCACTCAAGTATGGATCACCAGTGTCAAGCTTCGTCCAATACTCCAAAACTTAAAATCCTTGACTGCAAACGGCCGACAAAACAAACCAGATCTGCTCCTGCCTCTGCTCCTATCTTCCTGAATGGATCTTCTCGCTTCACCGACACTTCTATGGTGTTTTTACTCAACAACACCTAGATTGATGTAAATATTTTTTTATATTACTTGTTAAATGTATTCTTCTCAATAAAACTGTTCCAATTAATTCTTCAATTATTCACTTGTAAATAGCAATCCTTGTATCCATTAAGTTTTACTACTTTGCCAATTATCTTCTGTAATTAAATTATTTTCTTCTCTTACTGGCTTCTTAATATTTAATTTTCTTATATACACCACGTAGATTTAGATTACCCTTCTTAAATAAGTCAAGACATTTTACATTAGAAGAGGGTTAAATTCGATATCTTTTAATTAGATCAAAACGATTTTCTTTGCATGTTTTTCAAGTTGTTAGTTTCTAATAATCGGAACAAGCTTCCTAACTACCATATTTCCATTCTTTAAGCCTCCTATATTCTATTCTTATTTGATATCTACCTTCTTTAATTATATCCTTATCAGAATTTTGCATTTGTTACTACTTATACTACCGTCTCTTAAATATTCTTTTTATATTCAAACCACCTGTAAACGTTCAATAGCTATCATTTTATTACGAATTTGCTTTAACTCAAATTTATTCATGAAACTCTTATAAACATTATCGACTTTTTTAATGGGTTAATATGGATTGTATTAACATTCCAATTTTTTTTATACATTTTAATTTTATCTACGACCAACGTATGGTGTATCATAACAATATATATATATATGTTCACATGCTATGAATCCGATTGGACTATAGAACCAATCTTTAATAAATCTCGTTACTAGCTTGAGTTGGTTTATTTTTGTGAGCTTGATATATCCAACCTTGGGGAGGTCTGACCCAAGGAATAGTCTGCATCGAGGACCTGGCGCCCTTTTCTTAGTTTTTTTTTCAGCTTCGCTGGAAGCCCGACCCTCACGGCGGGTTAGCCAACCTAGGCCGATATTTACAAGCTGGCAAAACAGTATAACTTCCGCCAACAGGTAAGGACCAACCTTCCCTCCCTTCGTCACAGAGTATATTTTCAAACCAACATATACAGGGTGGGCACATTAGAATAATAAATGTTCGTTAATTTTGGCTGTAACTTAGCAATAGATAAAGGTAATCGTTTGCACGTGACGAAAATGGAACCCAACAAATGCAGGGTAAAAGTAAAACCATTTGTTGGAGGAAGACGATATTTTGCATGCGGATTATATGTCTACCTGCTTTTGATTTAACTGAAGAAGTATTAGTTAAATACAAGTAATATTTTACATATAGCTCAGGATTTTAAGGTTGAAGATAAAGGGCATATTTTAAACCCAACATAATACAGGACGAACCCCTTTAATTTTTTTTTTGTATTTTAAGAATTTTTAGTTTTAAAACTCCCACTTGCTGGGGAAGTTCCATGTAAAGGCCTTTGTAGATTTTTTATTTTTGCAACAATGTCAATGCATTTCACACTTCATCAATGTATAACCTTTTTTATATTTTTTCTGTGCTTCTCTTCTCTATATTTAGGTTTACCGTTTTGCCATCCGGTGTACCCAAGTTAGTTTATCAATATATTTTCTTTCAAAACAGTATTTACTATTTTCATACTTTCTTCTTCGTCACCAAACCCAATCAGTAGCTTTTTATTCCTGCTGCTGTAGCTATAATTCTAATATTTTTAAATAATCGATTTCTATATTTGTCCAATGCCTATTTGCACTCATCCTGAATTATTATGCTGGTATATAATTTTAAGCAATCTTCTATACTTATTCTATACCAGATAATGTTTTAGAAAACTACCTTTTAGTGTAACGTGTTATAAACGATATGGCACTCAATAAAAGCCCATGTTTTTCAATCCTTTATGTAACAATTTTTCAGTAAAGCAATTGATTGTCATGTCCACATGATATAACTTGAACCAAGTGGGAAAGTGCACTGAAGCTTAATACGTAAAATACGTAAAAGGTGTACAAAATTATTCCGTAACAACCCAGAAATGTCAAAGTTGTAAATAATCGGCCTTTAAATGGGTGCTTCTCGAATTTCTTAATGAACTACGATGTCAGTGAATTAAGATATATTGCTGCTTAGAATTTTAAATCAGTCGTATCGGTCATTACTCATGACTCATTAAAGCTGTTGATTTTAGAACTACCGTATGTGCTAACAAGTTAATTAGCTGTTTGGAGGTATGGGAAATATAGCTTTGTAGGTACGTTGCCCATCCGAGTCAGCAATTAAAATTAAAGCCGGTAGCTTTTTTAGGAAACTATTAAAGCATTGTGTATTATTATTTGTGTTCCGTCGAAGCATGCAAGAATATTCTCGAGGACGTCTTATATTTCTATTAAGAAAGTATAGTGTTGTTTTGCATAGCAGTACCCCTTTTTTCAAGCATAATTAGTTGGAACCACCAGCATCTGGTGTGATGTTTACTGTTTTTTTTTCTAATGTCATTAAATTAGTAGTTAATGTTTAATTCAAGCAGTGATAAAATTTTTGCGTGAATGCTAAGTTTGACAGCCATCCACAAAAGATAGTGGATAATGGCAATTATTTAACTGGCTCTACTAATTGCGAAGAGTGGCGTAATCTTATTTCAATTAATAAAGCAGCAGGGGCCATGCCTAGACAGTTTCTACATTTCTACACCTTTGTCGTTCTATGTAATAGAAATGTAAAATATGGGTCGATTAGCATAAAATGAGCAGTAGCGTATATTTATTTTCTTATAATCGCTAAACTAGGTATCTCTGCGAAGCTTCTTCGGCTGGCGTTTAACTATTAAATTCAGAAAAAGCGAGCTCTTATTTACATCTTGAATTGCAAAATTTGCAGTTGCTCAGTAGATATAGTTTGGAGAATTTAAAGTATCGAAGCCATATCAAGTTTTTGTGTAAAGAGAGAGGGTCATTACAATTTTTCAGATCGGATGCGATCACTAGGTGGTGTAGAGATACCAAGCACGGCTGCCGGAGCATTGAAGATAATCCAGAGCGCGGAGGACTAAAAACAACAACTGATGATAATCATGTGACTCACGTTGAATCACTAAAGCTCACAAAGAGGCGTATCAAAGTATCAGCGATTGGCCAGGTATTCGTGTTTCATAAGGAAGTGTTTATATTATCCGTACCTATCTGCACATGTTCAAAGTGTCAGTCAGTTGGGTGTCCAGAATTATTTGGAGACGAAACATGATTTCATCACTTCATCTCAAAAAATAGCATTGGCTTCACCAGTTTCCTGACATTGAAAGTCTTAAGGAGGAGGCGGAAGTATGGTTTGTAGGGCAAGAAGAAACATATATTTTAAGGGGATTACGTCGCTCAATGAGGGGACTATATTAAGAAACAATAAATAAAATTGGTAGCTATACTTCGTTTAACGGACAGATGTAAAATTTAAATTACTGAGAGAAGCCTAGATTGCAAAAACCTGTTTTACACGTTACAAATTAAACACTCGGGAGCATTTAAAAATTGTTTAATTTCAAATAAAATAAAGCTGTGTAAAACCGGCTTACCAATAGCAATATTCTATTCAAATTTAGAACTTATTTATAAGAGGGGCTTCTACTGAATCTGTTGGTTAAATGTAGTATTGTAGTTGTTTCAGTACTCGAATTGACATTATACTTTAAACACCTTCGTAGTTGTATATGTGTTAGCATTACTAATTCGAATCTATCTGAAATAGGTCATGATTTACTTTATTATACTCTTTCCGCTTTCACTTCTTGTACTATATATTTATCCCTATTGTATTATTTTATACAATCAGTCTGTTTAATAGTTTTCGTTATTTAATACTTAGCTATTTAACTTAACTTTCAAATGTTTACAACCTCTAACACATAAATTATGAAATAAATATTAAACTCGAATTAAAAGTAACCTTATTTCTAAATTCAGGGCAGTTCAATTTATCTCGCATATTAATTTCAGGTAGGACGGCGACTAACAATAAATGGACAAACTAATTTTGCAGTTTATTCATCAAATCTGGGGCTTCAATTTGATACACTGGCTCCTCTAGAAGCTGTACACATGGAAGTAACTTAATCTGTTCTTAACTAAATGTTTTGGTACTGCGAAAGCCTGCAAACATATGCGTATGTATTTTTTACTAGCGTAACACCTTTTAATTTATCGCAAACTTTGTCTCTGTCGTCTATCGTTGGAAATATGTCGTACAGGTTTTGTCCTACGTTAATTCATAGTTTTGTCCCATTATATCGCAGGCGTCTAGTGCCCGCGATTTCCACAAATTGTACAACCATTTCATTAATAAAAACTACTTTTAAACATAGCCCACATGAGCCAAGTTCTGTGTAAAAACTAATTAAGCCTTAGGATTCAATGACTGTAACTAAAGTGGAATACAAGAATTGAGCTTTTATTGTGAAATGAGCTGTCAACTAGCGAGTGAATGTACCTTTTATTCTTTTAATTAGTATAAATTTAACCTCATAAATTGTATTCCAGCACATTTTATTTCCTATGTTTACATTTTCTGCCACCAACCTGTATGTTAAACGACAAATAAAAATGCATTCGGGTCGAATTGATGCGAAGCTGCCCCTTGGGAATCTGCCGCCTATCATACATGAAGTATGTTTGATATATTTGGTAGCCCTAGAAACGATCGCCGCCGAATAGTCACCTAGCGCTGCATACTCTAGAACGGAAAGGGTGATTATGGAAATAAACATGACATCAATGAATGGCTAAGTTTGTTTACATTTAGTGTCAAACTGGTATTGCTAAATTTCGACAAATACCCTGGTTGGAGTTCTCTTCGGGAGTGAATCAGACAGAGATGGTGCAGCTATGCTTAATTTTTATCTTGTAACAGTCCGAGTACCAGCAGAACGCTTTACCGGACTCGTAGCGAACATATTGTTATGAATTTATTCTAACTTAACCTATTTGGTAAGTCGCATGGTTAATCATATTTGGTGCCTTAATGCAGTCGCTGTGGTGCATAAGAGCCATTGTGGATGCTTTACGGCCATTTACCTAAGGTAATTATTTTAGCCTTCGGCCCACCTTTATTGCTGCCAATTTGTAAATAACACCAAACTTTGCCTTTTAATCATAGTAAGGCTTCAGTTGTCTATGCGTGACTTATGTACTTTTGTTGAATCATTTTACCAAATAGCATTGATTTTTATTAACCATTTATTTAGAGTTAGTATTTTTATATTGGATGCACTCTATTGCGTTAATAGTTGTAATTGTTAGGTTGTTGGTATTTGTTAATATACTACTGATTACTATTTATATATATATATATATATTTTACCATAAAGTTTATGTGTATTACTTTACTGTAAACCTTTTAAGACCTGGCCGTTATGCGAGCTGTTTTAGATTATATAGCTATCGACTGTATTTTTGAATGTATGAGTTCTCGAGTATCGTGGGCATACTGGTTGTATTAAAAAACTCATTGACACCCTTTGTGATTGTATTTGATTTATGCTTTTGTAAGAAAACTCACGTCGTCTCTAGTGAATTAGGCGGCCCTCAGATATGCAAACTCTCGCAGTAGCACTTTAAAGTGTGGAATGTAACTTGTGATCAAAAAGTCATTCGGTCCAGGGAGGCTATGACATAGTTTCTAATTTATGAATGAAACTATAATTATATTTAAATGTCAAACCTGGCATTTGATTTTTAAGTGAATTATGGTTGAGTTCATAAATTAGGAGCTATACCACGGTCGCCCGCAACTGAAAGACTTTTTGATCACCCGTTAGTTAAATTGGTGAAAGCTTCAATAAACGAGACGCTAAACATTAATATTGCGTTTATACGGAGTACAACAAGATCTTTTACAAGAAAGTCATACATCTTCAATAGTAAGAAATCGGCTAGTAATAATTTTGGTAGAACAATGTAATGTTAATGAAGGATGAATCTAAAGATACCACGCGACAACTTTAAAAGTATATCTATACGAATCCCTTCAAAGAGAAGATATATTGTAATGGTTTACATACAACAGAATGAATAAGGTCAAAATGAGCACAGAATTAAATATTTTATCTATTGCAAGATAATCAGTACTTTACATTAATAAGTGCACTTGATGTGAGCAGCAGTAACTAATAATTAGAGGGATAAAAGTTAGCATGAGATAAGACCGGTTTCAGAAGGGTTACGTTCAGAGTTTCAGATATGATAAATGTTCGGAAGGGAGAATGCAATTTAATTTGTAAATGACAGATTTCAGCTTAGTAACGTCAATCATAATGTGAATAAAATAACACAAAATGATTTCCTAAGTACAGAAATTGTATGAGCGTTATGTATTAAAAGTTTATAAGCCAACAAATGGTAAGTTAACTAAAAGGTAAACGAAAAACAGTGCTACTAAAGCAATAATTGCAATAGAGCAATGGGAAAATGTAAGGCAACCGATCGAGACAATTAGTGAGATGCTAAAAGAACTCAAGTGTATCAGTGCATTATAAACCAAAGTGAAAATTAAAAGCAGAGCAAAGTGTAGTGACATTTATCGCAAGAAAATGACAATTTAGTGAAAATGCAAAAACCTAACGTCAAATCTGTAGTCCATAAGTTTAAACATATAATCAAACCTAATTTCTTTTAAACAATTGTAAATCTACTTGCTTAGTTACGAAACAGTCAATTGTCAAAAGGAATCAAACAAGCTTAAAGCTTTTATGTTGGGGGCAAATTGAGCTCCACATTTATTGTATTTATTTGTTCCTCAGTTGTAAACATCAATTTATCAAGTCACTGTATTCACCTTGAAAATGTTTTTTAACTGGCTAGCCAGTAAATTTTTTACTGGCTAGCCAGTTATATTTTACAAGTGTGCTCATAGATAAATGATAGCGTGCAAAGCCAGAGTTGTCTTCCTTAGTATGTGTCATATTGATGAATTTAGTTGCTTGTCAGTTTGACATTTTGAATAAATGGTAAATTTCTAGTTATTTAAAAGTGAGAAACAAATAAAATATTCAACAAAACACACCAGGTAACTATTTTTACTGGCTCAAAGATATGACAGGCTCGCCTAACGGCTAGCCAGTCATCCCAATCCTATCGCCAGTAAAAACTGTTTTACCTGGCTTGTAATGTTAAATACTATAAATTGTAAGTAAAAAGTCATTTGTGATACCAGCTTCGTGTTAAAGTTATTCACCAAGTTGCTGGGCATCTGTGGATGTAATTTTCCTAAGTGTCGAAGTTCCCAAGATAGTGCAATTAGGCCAGCAAGTTTTTACCTGGTGCGTCGTTGAGGCAGTTCCAGACATCGGAAGGCGGATCTTTTTGTGCTACATGGGGAGGAGGCCTACAGCTATCCCTGGGTAGAAGAATTAGAACCCGCAAGCCATTTCCAAGCGAATATTTGCCGCGGCGTCCTTCCATTGTGCCAACCAACAGCTGAGCACGCCTTCAAAAGGTAATATTTCATTAAAATTTGGAGCAGCAGCCTCGTAGAAACTGGGGTTCGTCAAGAATAGACATCTGCCGAGAAGTTCAACGTGTTTCCCGAGTCCCAGATTCATCGAGCTTCGAATAATTTAGCTGGCGTCCCTAAAAAGTACGAATTGAGGCGGCCGGCAATTGCAGTTCTTTCCGGAAATTGAACAAAAGCGAATCACGCGTAGGTTTACGTCACACTTGAAACACAACGAGGTTAGCCGCTGCTACGTCACAGAATTAATCGTACTTACCTGATGCATTCTTGCCATTTTGGTGTATAAAAATTCAATTTTACGCTATTTATGCACTGATGGATCAACTTGTTTACTGCACTAAATTTAGAGGTTATTTAAATGTCGGTTGGGAACAGTACATTTACCCTAATATCATAAAGTAATTGTCATACAACAAATTATTTGGCATACAAAGTTTTCTATAGTATGAGCAAAAAGTAACTCCATCAAAGATACCTTTGGAATTTTGAAGCCATGTGTATTATAACACCAGAAAATTATATTTAATTTTTGTTGATTCTTGTCAATGCCGTTATTAACGTTTAAATTAAAACATGCAGTCTTATAAGCAAACTTACTAAATTTAATAAAGAGAAAATAAAAATTACAACGGAGAGTATTTAGAACAAAATTATTAAAATAAAATTAGCATAACGTTTGCTTTAATGGAGACACCACTTTTAAATTGCAGGTTAGGTGTACATAACCTCACTTCAGTCTAAACAAATTCAAAGTTGCCAAATGTTACAACATTCTACAGTTTATACACATTTACAAGAGATACTGAAAATGTCTTCCTTCTTCTTGCAAGCAAGAGGTGTTGCGTTATCTTGTTGCAAGTATCCTTGTCTAATTTTATCGTCATGGAGCTGATTCACAAATTATTCAAGAATGTTATTTTGATATCTTTCGGCATGTATTGTATCTTCAAAGGATATTGGTCTGATAATTCTTCGGCGAGAGCACGCTACCCAAACGCCTACTTTAGGGCAATGCAAAGAAGCTTCACGAAAGAAATGTGGATTATCAGCGCTCCATAAGCGCATTACTTGTGAATTAATGAGCCATTTAAGTAAAACCACGACTCATCAGAAAAAAGTACCGTAACTCAAATTCACTTCTTGAGCGAGCCTTTGGATTGATGTTGAGGGTTCGTTTTGCATTCGATTTTGAACATTTGCAATTTGTTGCGCAGTTCCCACATGTGGTCTACCACTTCTTGGTCTGTCTACTACACTACCAACTTCCCTGAAAGAAGCTACAGTACGTCGAACTTGATAAAAGAAGTGCGTTGCTAATATTTCAACGTTAGGAAATCTTTCTCTAAATTCGTTTAAACAAGCATATGCAGAGTACTACCAATTACCATTGTCCATTTCGAGAATATGCCTCTATTATAAATATTTTATGTTCTGGTATCATTTTTAAAATAAATTATTCAGAAATTATTGACATAAAATTATTGCATAATAAGAAATGTCAAATGACACCTTCTAATTTTCTGGTGTTATAATACACATTACTTCAAAATTCTAAAGGTATCTTTGATGGAGTTACTTTTTGCTCATACTATACTTAATTTTATCAACCAACCCCCTGAGTTAAGAATTGTTTCATGTTCGCCGGAGCTAAGCCCTAATGTATTGCAAATACAAAAATAAGAAAAGAACAATAAATCATTTATTTTTGGTTATTATTATTACATTCTTTTAATTTGCCCTGAGTTTGACAGGCAATTCTCAATTGAAACTTTCATTACATAAAGTATAGTATCCCTTGTGTTTAGACTAGTTAATGTAACATATTTCTATTTCTTTGTATAATATTAAGTTTGTGTATTTTCGTTGCCAGTTTTGTATTTCGGGCGCACTCGCTCATTTTCGGAGGGTTGCTGGTGCGTCATTTTAAAATCTTCGGTGGCCAGTTCAACCACTGACGCGCAAATGATAAGTTGAAAATAAAGTGGTTACTCAGAAAAGTTGTATTTATTAACATATTTTGGTCCTTCGCAGTCGAATTAATAAAAGCTATGTGTAGTGTGTGTGTAAGAGTTTATCCGGTAACCAATTAATTAAATTTACCGTCGATAAACCAAATTCGCCAAGTGTTTGAAATCCGTGGCCTGTACGAATACCAGCGCGTCGATTTCTAAATTCATCTTTCGAGCGACTACGTGGAAGCATCAGCGATTCATCCCCAAGTAGTATTAAATTAATACGTAATCAAAAGGCGACGCCCGAGCATCATTCCTTTGTCCATAGCCCTTGGGTCAACGTCCAGTTAGCATCCTTTTGTGCCCAGCAAGCAGCATCTTGGAGCATTTGGCACCAGCCCGTACTTGCAGTTAGCAGTGTGAATCAGCTTCCGGGTGCAGATCGACAACAAAGAAGCCGTAGCAGGTAGCAACCCTGCACTGAGAACAAAAGAGACTAAGAAGTAAGTGAGCTTCCTTATCGTATTTATCCTACTTTTCTTTATTCCTCATTACCATTGCTGCAATTACTTTGAAATTATGGAAGATTTAGCGAACTTAATACGAAAACGTGGTGTTATTAAAGCCCAACTCACGAGGTTTCAAACTTATATTAATTCAGCCTTAAGCAGTACGAATCCAGATGAAGCATTTCTTTTCCAATTAGAAATGAGAATTTCGGGAATAAAACCCATTATAGCTGATTTTAATGTAGTGCAAGATGAAATTGAATCGCTTCAGTCTGAAGAAGTTGTTGCTAGTTCAGATGAAAGAGAAAGCTTTGAATGTTTGTATTACACAAATTTATCTTTGGCACAAACATTTCTAAAGCAACACAGTCAAAGCACCCCCTTGCAGCAACAAACAAATAATTCAAATCGTAGCAACCTCGACCATTCCGGCATTATAAATCAAGTTCGTCTTCCAACAGTAAATTTGCCTGAATTTGAAGGCGATATCGGGCATTGGTTAGAGTATAGAGATTTATACAAATCATTAATACATGATAACGAAACTATTACAAATGTTCAAAAATTTCTATACTTAAAGGGCTCCGTGAAGGGAAAGGCAAGCGAAATAATTCAATCCTTACAAGTGTGCGATATTAACTATCCCATTGCGTGGAATTTATTGCTTGAAAGGTACGACAATAAGCGGCTAATTGTAAATAACCATATTAAGCTATTGTTTAATTTACCATCTATAGCAAAGGAATCCCATATTTTGTTACGGCAGCTCCTTGACAATATTTCTAAACATTTAAGGGCATTAAAGGTGTTAGGTCAACCAGTAGAAGCGTGGGATACCATATTGATTTATTTAATTAGTGCTAAATTTGATTCCGCCACTAAACGTGAATGGGAGGCTCAGAAAATTGAAGGTGATTTTCCAACTATGGAGCATTTAAAAACGTTTCTGAAGTCGAAATGCGAACTGTTAGAAACTCTTAATGTTACTCAGGCCAGTGAACTGAAAGTTAACAAATTTAAAACCAAATTTAACAATTCTACAGCAAGTTCATTTTTGGCCACTAATGAAAATGCAGTTAAGCAGCCTAAATGCGTCATTTGCAAAGACTCGCACAGCATTTATAATTGCGAACAGTTTAAAGCACTTCCGATAGCGTCTCGAATACAAGAGGCAAAAAACAAAAGACTTTGTTTTAACTGCTTAAAGGGCTTCCATTCCAGTAATTTTTGTAGGGCATCAAGCTGCAGATATTGTAGGAAAAAGCACCATACACTCCTACATTTAAATACTCAAAATTCAGAAAATCAAAGTTTTCCCTCCGGAGTCATTCAAAATAGTGTAGAAGCGTCAAGCTCCAGTCATTCGCAAACAGCGCAGATAAGTCAGGAAGAATCTAATACAGTTTCGTCAATGACAAGTCATATTATGAATGGCTACGAGCAGCAAGTGTTACTATCAACGGCGATCATTCGTGTTGAGTGCAAATCTGGCTCTCTTTATAATTGTCGTGCATTATTAGATTCGGGTAGCCAGTCAAATATTATAACTGAAAATTTGTGTGAGCGATTAGGTTTACAAAAAACTAATATTGATTTAGCGGTAACGGGTATAAACCAGTTGTCCACCCAAATTCGACACAAAGCGGAACTCAGTATGCACTCAAGCTATGGCAATTTTAAAACCACCATCTCTTGTATAGTAGTCCCAAAAATAACTGGAAATATTCCAAGCTACTCGTTCGACTCAGCCTCATTGCAAATTCCGCCGAATATTAAATTAGCTGACAATACATTTAATATATCAAGTGAAATTGAAATTCTGATAGGTGCCGAGATCTTTTGGCAATTAATCTGTGTGGGACAAATTAAGCTAGGTGGAAATCGGATAACGTTGCAAAAAACGAGGCTAGGATGGATATTAGCCGGTCCTTTAAATTGTCAGCCTAATAATCGTAACAATGTTTATTGCAATTTAAATATAGCAAGTAGTAGTCTAGATGGGCAAGCACAATTAGCAAAATTCTGGGAACTAGAGGAATGTTGCGTAACCAAGGCGCTTTCAAGCGAAGAGCGTTTTTGTGAAAGGAATTTCACCAGCACTACTGCTCGCGACGAGAATGGTAGATTCTATGTCTCCATTCCGCTAAAGGAAACATCGAATAAATTAGGCGATTCAAAATTACTAGCTGTTAAGAGATTTTACGCCCTTGAACGAAAATTGGAGAGAAATCCTAAACTTAAGGAATTATATGTCAAATTCATGAGTGAATACGAGATGATGGGTCACATGAGCAAGATAGAAAATGTAGAAAATAGTGTCGTTTCGTATTACTTGCCCCATCATGGCGTGATAAAAGAAGAAAGCCTAACAACCCAGTTAAGGGTCGTGTTTAATGGGTCCGCGAAATCAACCACAGGCATCTCTTTGAACGATCTTCAAGCTGTAGGTCCGGTCATTCAGGATGACCTTTTTTCCATTTTAATCAGATTTCGCAAATATAGATATGCTCTATCGGCTGACATAGCAAAAATGTACAGGCAAGTGTTTATTCAGCCCGAACAAAGAGACTTGCAACGCATTGTATGGCGATCAAGCCCTACTGACCCATTGGCGGACTACTGTTTGAACACGGTTACGAACGGCACTGCTGCGGCTTCATTCTTGGCAATTAGGTGTCTTCAAGAGTTAGGGCATAAAAGCATAAGCGAATTTCCTCGAGCATCTAACATAATTTTAAATGATTTCTATGTCGATGATCTGCTTACGGGTGCAGATTCCATCGAAGAAACAATTGCTATTCGAAATGAAATCATTTTGATACTCCAACGTGGTTGTTTCGATCTCAGAAAATGGATATCAAACGAACGCTCAGTTTTGCATGATATACCTGCCTCTAATGCTGGAGATTCTAGCGCCCTGAAGTTGTGTCCCGATCAAAGCACAAAAACTTTAGGCTTATTATGGCTACCGCAATCAGACACATTAAATTATAGCATCAAGGCAAATGAATTGCAAACTTCCGTGACCAAAAGGTATATTTTATCCGCTACAGCTAAAATATTTGATCCTTTAGGGCTCCTAGGTCCTGCTGTCATAATACCAAAAATTTTGCTGCAAAAATTATGGCAATATAATTTATCATGGGACGAATCTGTTCCTATGGATTTGCATTCTCAGTGGCTACAGTTTCAAGATGAACTAAAAGCTTTGCAGCAAATAGAGATACCGCGTCAAGTAATCATCCACGACGCAACGAGCATTGAGATTCATTGCTTTTCAGATGCGCCTGAGGTCGCTTATGGCGCTTGTATTTACGTTCGGAGTATGGACACGTTAGGAAACGTACATGTTAAATTAGCTTGTGCTAAATCTAGAGTAGCACCGTTAAAAATCATTTCCATACCGCGCTTAGAACTGTGCGGAGCTCTTTTACTTGATAGGCTTGTTGATAAGTTCAAGGCAGCCATAAAAATGCAGTTTGACGCTACGGTGTATTGGTGCGATTCGACAGTTACGTTAGCATGGACTAAGTCTGCTCCAAATACCCTAAAAACCTTTGTGGCCAATCGGGTTTCGAAAATCCAAAATTTGGTAGGCCAGTCTGACTGGCGGCATATTAGCTCTGGTGACAATCCTGCTGACCTCCTATCACGCGGTATTAGACCAAATAAATTAATTGACTCAAAACTTTGGTGGCACGGCCCAGGTTGGCTAAGGCAGTTACCTACCTACTGGCCAGGTGGGGCAATTGAAAATGATCAGACTTCCACTGAGTATTTGTCTGAATGCCGCGTTGCAACTACAATTGAATTAATGGCACGAATTGAAAACGATTTATTTGCGCGTTTTTCTTCTCTAAGGCGGTTGCAGCGATGTATAGCATATTGTGTGAGATTTAAAAACAATTCATTAAAGCTGAAACGTGATAGAACCATCGGTTGCCTTACAGTGACTGAATTAAACCATGCTTTGGAAATTCTGATAAAAATTGCCCAGCACGACGAATTTAAGCAAGAAATCAAGGAACTGTCGAAATTACGGGATATTAACTCCAAAAGTAATTTACTCGCCCTGCATCCTTTCCTTGATGAAAGAGGAATTTTGCGGGTAGGCGGTAGATTAAAAAATTCCAATTTTTCTGAAAATAAGAAACACCCCATTATTCTCCTGTCCAAGCATCGGTTTACATTGCTAATTGCGCAAGACCTGCACGAACGTACGCTACATTCGGGTCCGCAATTACTTTTGTCAGTTCTTAGGGACACATATTGGCCAATTTCGGGACGCAACTTACTGCGAAAAATTGTTCATAACTGCGTAAGATGTTTTCGTGCAAATCCCAATCGTGCTAAATATTTAATGGGATCTTTGCCTAAAGAGCGAGTAACAGCTGCCTTTCCCTTTCAAACATGTGGCGTAGATTATTGTGGCCCTATTTTAACGAAAGACCGCAAGGGGCGAGGTTGCAAGACGATCAAAACATATATATGCATTTTCATTTGTTTTTCGACAAAGGCAATTCATGTGGAAGTTGTATCGGAACTTACCACAGAAGCCTTCTTAGCTACCTTAAGACGATTTGTTGGAAGGAGGGGTAAGCCTTCTAAAATATATTCTGATAATGGCAGCAATTTCGTTGGAGCAAATGCTTGTTTAAAATCATTTTTAAGAGATTTAAATTCTGAATGCACTAGTAAGGATTTTGATAATGCAATAGCCTCAGAGGGTATTTCCTGGTCCTTTATACCACCACGCTCTCCGCATTTCGGAGGTCTCTGGGAAGCAGGTGTAAAAACAATAAAATATCACTTGAAACGCGTTATTGGTACTGCACTACTAACATATGAAGAATTAAATACAGTTTTAATTCAAATTGAAGCAGTGGTAAATTCTAGACCTCTCTCCCCATTGTCAAATGACCCTTCTGACCTGAATCCTCTCACTCCAGCTCACTTTCTGATAGGGAGAAGCTTATTCAGCGTTCCAGATCAAGATGTTGTTGACACTAAGCCAGCAAGACTATCTCACTTTCAGAGGGTGCAGCAGATAGCTCAGCACTTTTGGGCTAGGTGGTCCAAGGAGTATATTAGCCAACTACAAGTGCGAACTAAATGGCGATCCAACAGCGCAAATTTAATTACGCCCAACGCAATGGTCGTCATTCGCGAGGACAATGTGCCTCCCCTGAAATGGCACCTTGGCAGAATTGTGGAGGTGCATCCCGGCTCTGATGGCATAATCCGAGTGGTAACTGTGAAAAGTGTTGGTGGCGTACAAAAACGTGCGGTAGCTAAACTGTGTGTGTTACCCATTAATGACAATTAACTGATTTTTAAAGACTTTATTCTATGTTGTGTTATTAAAGATTCTCGATTTTTGTATATATGTATGATTGATTAATCATTATTGTAACTGTACAACGCTACCCAAACGCCTACTTTAGGGCAATGCAAAGAAGCTTCACGAAAGAAATGTGGATTATCAGCGCTCCATAAGCGCATTACTTGTGAATTAATGAGCCATTTAAGTAAAACCACGACTCATCAGAAAAAAGTACCGTAACTCAAATTCACTTCTTGAGCGAGCCTTTGGATTGATGTTGAGGGTTCGTTTTGCATTCGATTTTGAACATTTGCAATTTGTTGCGCAGTTCCCACATGTGGTCTACCACTTCTTGGTCTGTCTACTACACTACCAACTTCCCTGAAAGAAGCTACAGTACGTCGAACTTGATAAAAGAAGTGCGTTGCTAATATTTCAACGTTAGGAAATCTTTCTCTAAATTCGTTTAAACAAGCATATGCAGAGTACTACCAATTACCATTGTCCATTTCGAGAATATGCCTCTATTATAAATATTTTATGTTCTGGTATCATTTTTAAAATAAATTATTCAGAAATTATTGACATAAAATTATTGCATAATAAGAAATGTCAAATGACACCTTCTAATTTTCTGGTGTTATAATACACATTACTTCAAAATTCTAAAGGTATCTTTGATGGAGTTACTTTTTGCTCATACTATACTTAATTTTATCAACCAACCCCCTGAGTTAAGAATTGTTTCATGTTCGCCGGAGCTAAGCCCTAATGTATTGCAAATACAAAAATAAGAAAAGAACAATAAATCATTTATTTTTGGTTATTATTATTACATTCTTTTAATTTGCCCTGAGTTTGACAGGCAATTCTCAATTGAAACTTTCATTACATAAAGTATAGTATCCCTTGTGTTTAGACTAGTTAATGTAACATATTTCTATTTCTTTGTATAATATTAAGTTTGTGTATTTTCGTTGCCAGTTTTGTATTTCGGGCGCACTCGCTCATTTTCGGAGGGTTGCTGGTGCGTCATTTTAAAATCTTCGGTGGTCAGTTCAACCACTGACGCGCAAATGATAAGTTGAAAATAAAGTGGTTACTCAGAAAATTGTATTTATTAACACCTTGTCCTAATTATAAATTTTATATTTTATTTAAAACCCCATTTTACACGAAGGTACTATTACAATATATGTAACGACATGCAAAGGGTGAGATGATTATATTCTAATTGCTAAATATGCGAAAGAGAGCTCGTCTAGCTATTCATTTGTAATAAGAAACAAATTTATTAGAAATGAATAACTAAAAATCTGGTGTGATACACGCACACAACTTCCTTTTACAGTAATCTTATAATTAGCCAAAGATTTGATTTAAAATGTTTTAAGCATTTGTCAAAAATTTTCAAAAATTACAAATTCTGCAAAAACGGTACAAAATAAAGCGTTAGTTGAAAAGACAAATTTTCTCTAGAATTTTAAGCTGAATTCAAAAATGTAATAATATACCTGGTGTTCTATTTAAAATAAGAGTTAATAAAAAAAATAGACAAAAAACAAAAGAAACCCATTTTAGAAGTATTCAACTAGAAAATCACCTATCTCACATCAATGCACATTCAAAATGTAATAAAAATGTAAAGTTTAAAAAAAATCGTTAGAGCCGTTTTTGAAAAAATCGAAAAAAACTGAAAAATTACAAGAGTAAACACCTACTTCCGGTTATGCGATTTTTTTCAAAAGCTTGCTGTCTCATATACATAGTACACAAAACTTATATATGAAGTTTCAACGCCATACCGCTTTTCGTTTTTGAGATATTCTGTTCACAGACAGACAGACAGACACACAGACAGACACACAGACCAATGAAAAAAAATATGTTTTTTTGGGATTAGGGGACTCTAAAACGTGAAGGTCTGTTGAAAACTCAATTTAGAATTTTTGGGGTGAATCCAATACTTTTTTTATTGTAAAAGGAAGTAAAAAGGCGAATTTTATTTTAAAAAAAAGCTAAAATCTATCGTCAACAGGTCAGAATAAGTATTTCATTGAAAAACAGCTGACCGAAAACTTTTAACTCATCATAATCATAATCACAACTTTCCAAAGATTAGACCTATTAGACCTGTTTCGAGATTCACAGTTGGTCCCCGATCAGTGTTTTTCCGAGACGCCATACCTTCTTTTGCTTCTTGCTTTAGAAGGAAGTGCTTACCTGGAGCACCAAGCCTCATATATTCTTTCGACATGATCTTCTTATCGTTCTTGAAAATGAAAATGTCGTCCATTTATATTCGTAGTTTCATGTCCGCCAAAAAGTCGGCATAATATGGGAAATTTTTTTATTTTTGATTTTTCAAAAAAACTTTTTACGTCAATAATTTGTGCTTGTCTAAAAACCTATTTAGCCCCTATCAACTATACCGAGTAATTTTTACTTGTTTAGAAAATGGAGTTTTTCGAAATTGTCAAAATCGAAAAAGTGCTATTTTTCGTGTGCTATTTTTAGCTAACTAAACACTCTCAAGGCCAGAAAACCCCTAATTTTTTTTAACTTTAGCTAACATTAATTTTTCAATTTTTTAAATATTTTTCAAAATTTCACATACAAAAACTTAATATTAAAGTTCAAATTTTTTTATGTGAACACTTTAAAGAATTATAATTGGTAAATATAAAATAAAATGTTAATTACTTCTTTAAATTTTTTATTATTTACCGAAAAGTAGTATGTTTGCATAATTTTTACGTTTTCTATGCAAGGCGGACGAAGAACTTCGTGGCCTTGTTCTCTGATGTACTCATCAATAACATACCTTTTTGGTTTTTGATTTAGCTTTGCTAGCGCTAATAATTCATTTTTGTTCATATTGTTTTCAATTGACACATTATTGTTATTCAACCATTGGATAATTTCAGCTTTTTTCCATGTCGAAGTGGGTTGCTTTTTAAGCAACATGCTGTGATATGGAGCATTATCGATAATTCATTTCTACATGATAATCAGCAGAAATTGTTTTTGAAGCAAATATTAAACCTGCATTATTAACAAAGTCTCCCGTACCACCAGCATGCAGAATGATGTTACGTTTGCCATCATAGCCTTCAGGTTTACGGTCGCTCTTCACATTACTGTCTTGCCATGATTTCATTGGGTTTAGAGTAAATCCAGGTTTCGTCTAGAAAAATTATATCTCTAATAGGAGACTGTAAATTTCTTACGTATTCTCTCATAAAGTAGCCTCGCATGGCAGCAATATTAGTTCTTTCCACTACAAATTTTCTATAACTTTCTTTTGCAAATTTAAAGCCGATGGAAGGACGAACTCTGTGTAAACTGGTTCTGCTAATATGTGTTGTTTGTTTAGCCCTTAACTCGGTATTCAACGTGGCCAACGTAACATGTTTCTCTAAAAATCTACAATTAGTTTAAATATCTTAAGGTAACCTCAAATTTAAGTACTTTGTTGATACATGTCGTATATTGTATCTCGAATTGCCATCTTCACACCATCGTGTAAATCAGTGGATTTTGATTTACGTTTCGGCCTTGATTTTCCTGGAATAGATAAAATCGGATTGCTTTTAATTCGCTGCTTAATCGTTGTAACACTTGACTCACTGATTTTTAATGCATTGGCTACTCTCTAAAATTTAGATTTATTTAATATAGCGTACTATGAATAACTTTACGTACCTACTTCACGAACTGCAGTTAGTGGCAACAGCGGTCCACCATTAATTTTCTCTGCTTCAAGGTACTTTAAAAGCGAAAGAACCATTTATTGGGCCTGAGAATTTAAACGTTTTCCAGGCATTGCTTTCCAAAAGTTCAAAACAAATAGTCTGGAAACGCAAACATACATAACCTAACTATGAAATTTACAAAACCGACTGGATACCTCATACGAAAAACGCTAGTAGTTGTAGTTCTGAAAAGAACTGTTTATAATGCCAATGAAGGCCAGGAAAACTGAAAAATGCACTTGAAACCAGAAAATGAACAATCGGAATAATTTGACACAAGCACGAAGTCAAATTAGAAACCAAATTCATAAAGCGTTGCCCGGCATATCAAAGTTCAACAGTGCTGTACAATTTCTGTTTCACTCGTATTTACTGCCAGCCCTATTGGACACACGTCGTAACTTAATAGACGCGATAGCAGAAATCAATTACTGTTGTTTTCTTTGTCTATCAAACGGCAACCAATGTAAAAGTGCTACACAACTATTTCTTTGATTATTTCATATACAGATGACGTCAGGAGGAAGAATCCTGGGACAGATAGTATGAGCTTATTTTGCTTATTTTGGCTTCCTAGACATGCCCTTAAAATATTTCCATTTGTATACTTATTGCTGTAAAATTATAATATAGTGTTCATAGGAAGAAAAAACTTGATATTGGTTTTAGTTTCAAAGATCTGCATAGTGTTTATAACTAGTATCAAATTAAAACTTATTAATGTAAACAATTACATTGACATACGTAATAACTTTTCAAATGTCTCAAAAACTGTGACTGAAAGTTCCTCGATTGTCTACTTAAGAATAATTAATTACAACACAACAAAGAAAGACTAAAGAGATTACGTTATGTAAGTTAGGTGTGTCAAAATAAGAGAATGTATTTGAGTCAGAGCGAATGATGACTCTGATTTTTCAAAGGGATGATCTTTATCTGACTTACAAATAATTTCTTTTATTAAAATTCTACCGGCCTTAACATCTAAACAAACGCACAGCTTTCATAAATATGCGGTTTGAGGAATATGCTCTCTCAGGCATGATTTTTCAAAAAGTATCATTAATCACGCGGCAACGACAAACCTTCAAATCCCATACTGTGGGAGGACCAGGGCGCGGAACAACTTCAGCAACAAAGAATCCGTGCCGACAGGAAAAAGCCGGTAGCGCTCATCTTTGATGTGTTCATTCCAGGAGACTGTTGTTTATAGTCGACCTAAACATTTTCGGAATTTTGCAACTTAATCCGTCTCCTAGCCTACCTCACCATAAATCTGGAAGACCAGTTCCTTGTGCTGCGCTTTGTTGTGCCAATTAAGTCACTTAATCAGGGCCGAGTCGCCAAACTGCCTTCAGGGTGGCATCGGCAATTTAGCTTAAAACTATAGCTAAGAATCTGGGCAAGAAGTCGGCGATCTCTTGAAATATATGGGTGTCGGACTGTTTTGACAAGACTACAGGTTTCGTTAATTAACGCCATCGTTCTTGTTTACCGCAGGCGATTTTGGGATTCCTTGCTATTGTTTTTACAGGCGTTAGGTACCCTGTTAGTGCAAGGAATTCCTTACCTGTTAGTTGGCGTGTTTTACGAGAAGTTATTAATTATTTGGTTAGTGTTATTTACAAACCTAATTTTCATGCTACTAGAATTTAACTGCTTCTAGAAGTAGTATTTGGATTGATTGGTGCGCTTATCCTCGGATCGAAGAGAAGAAAATTAATTCTTTAAAGCATTTTCATTTACAACCACGTAATACTCTTAACTACAGGGATTACAGGTTAAAAGCGAGATTGGATTTTAAATTATGGTATATTAACGCACAGAATTGTAGAAAATGAATCAGGCGTTTCAAGGCGTTGGAGGTAAAATATTAATAAAGCTGTGATTTAATTTAACATAAGCCTATAAGCCTTCTAATATTTATAGTAATTTAACTTCCTTCTGTTGTCTTTTATGCGTGAAAACATACTTTCTGGGATTTCTTCAGGTATTCACGTTTCAGGGTTCCTAGATGACGAACAAAATGTTTCTTAATTCTGTCCATCTATCTGTTTGTCGGTCTGTCTGCCCGTCTGTCCCTCTGTTGGCGGTATAGCTCAAAAAATATTGTTGGAGGAAGTCGGTATTTTACATGCGGATTATATGCCTAACTGGCTCGAAACCAAATATACTTTCGGTAAAATATTGCTATACCTTCACGTATAGTGATGTAAATCTGTTTATGAATTATATTTTTTACAATTTAAATTGCCCTATTTATGATTTGAATATCAATAATTATTCTTTGTGCTAGCTCTTGAAAATCAGGGTGGATTCCTTTTATCTAGATTGCTTATTCTGAAATCCGATGTTCTGATTTTTAATTTTATTTATAAGTCAAAAATATAACTTCTGTCAAATGAAATGTCAAACAGGTTTGAAAATTAAATGACAAATACCATATACCAGTAAGTAATTCTTTAATAACAAATTCACCTTTTTAGTCTTTATTTTCTTATTCCAGTGCTTATCTTATCACTTAATATCACCCACCTTCCACTTGAACTTAACAATGTCCTGGACGTCAACCAAGCTGCTCCACTTTGTCTACAATTCCAACCTCTTCAGTCCCCAAACACAACAAAAGGCTCCAATGGCAAATAAGATGTCCAACTGACCAGAATTAGGGACGCAAACTTCTCCACAGTCCGGAACCAAACAGACCCTATCTGCAGCCACCTAACTCCAACACTGCATCCGCCAACTTCCTGAAACGTGCCCCCTCAATCGATGGTCCTCTTTTTGAGCTCTCCCTTAGCACCAAACAGCTTGGCGTAATCCAATTCAATTTTTATACAATGACAAATGTAATTCTCGAATAAACTTCACTCAGTATTTTACTCCATTTATTTTCATTTGTAGATTAGTTCTGCTTTTCAATTAGCTTTAACCACATACTTGTAAACTTCTTTAATTTTATTTCTCTTCTTCTCCTTCGATTATATTTTATTTCCATATTACCACGTCAGTTGAGTATTACACTTAACCCTTTTTATTATCCACACATTATTACTTTTAAAAATAGGGTTTATTTTAATACTTTTAATTACACCAAAATTAATTACAGCAACATTTTTCAAGATTGTTATAATAATTAAAAACAACGTGCTTAACGATATCATTTTCCTACTTTTAACACTCTATCTCCTTATATTTGATTTTTATCTACTATTTATTATAATTTATTTCGATTAAGTATTTGTCATCGCTTTCAAAACTTAATTTTTTAAATATTGCATTATTTTTGACCCCATCTGTTTGTCAATTAGCCATATTACACTCAATTATAAATTCTATATCCTTTTCTAATTGTATAATAATTATTCATATTCCCAATTCATATTTAAATAGATCTTGATTAAATTCAACTATTGTACTCTCTTAATCCTTTTCTAAAACTGATTTTTATACCCCTGTGTATATCATTACAATATATACAGCACTTTAAAAGATAAAATGTTTATTTTTACTTTAACGCAGGAATAGCTAAAGGCAATAATTTGCAAATACCTTAGGTTTTACCCTTAAACTAAAAAATACTACTCTCAAACCTATTACTTCCAAATTGCTTATTACAGGTTTAATAAACGTATAGAGAGCTTCATGAGTTAGTTTTGAGGTAGGGTATGCGTGATTTGAAGACATAAGCCACAGCAACCAAAGAACTTATTCTTATCAGAAGCGCCCACTTTACTCTTGTTTGTATAATTGGTTCGACACACAGGTATTGCACACGTACTCACACCATGAAAATAACTCTCCGCAAACACTTGCGCAAATATAGTATTTAATTGCAGAGCATATTAATGTCCAAAATACACTAGCAACTCGCCATAGCGTTAACCTGCTTGCAACGGCTACATAAGGGTGTATTTGTGCACACAGGTATTGGCGGCAGCCCTAACTGATAGTTACGGGCGAGTGATGTCAGGTACTTTCGGCCTCCTATTTAAAGACGGCACTGGTAGCAGCTAGACACATACCACGGGGAGCCCAATATGCACAGAGGCAGAAGGGCACCTTAGGGAAACACAGGCGGGCGCTTATATAGCCCAGTGTTCTCAAGACCTTACTCTTGCCTTCCCGTGGCGAAACTGTTCCACCTTGTTGAGCAGAAAGAAGTGGATCAAACGACCAAACGCGGGGCCGTCGTTACGAGGTGTTGTACCAGGAGCAGTCCTGGTCTAGTATCCAAGGTGAGGGAGAGATTGCGAGCTGTCGCTAGAGGTGTCGGTCCGGTAGTCTCTACTAGTATCCGAGACAAGTCGGACAGTCGACTAAGGAGTAGGGCCTGGAGCGAATCTGGTCCACAATAGGAGATGCGCCATGACCGTCGTTTGAGGTGTCGGGTAGGCTCGCTGATGACTAGTATCCGAGACAAGCTACCCCGAGTAGACGGCACGAAGTTTGCCCGGTATATCGGTCTGTAAAAGGCAAGGCTACCCAGTCTTACAACTGCGGGGGCTTGCGTACTTCGTTGGCGTATTACTGCGCAACCGTGAGTGAAGATGCCGCAGGCAGAAATGTTACAACTGAAGAAATGCATGGTAGAAAACATGTGTGGTAGAAAGTCCGCTCTCGACAGCTACTCGTCTGATTAATACGAGTACGATTCATGGAGGGAAGCCCCGTATGCAAGACGGCACAAGGACGACCCAGAAGAGCATGGACGGGCGCTTAGATAGCCCAGTGCTTTCAAGACCGTACTTTTGCCTTCTCATGTTGGAGCTGATCCGGCTAGTTGAGCAGAAAGAGACGGATTTAGGGGCAAACGCGAGGCCGTCGCTTGAGGCGTCGGGTTGGGAGCAATTTTGCTTTAGTATCCGAGACGCTTGAGATATCCAAGCTGTCAATTGAGGTGTCGGTTACAGGTAGCCGGACGTACTAGTATCCGAGACGAGTCGGGCAGTCGATTGAGGATCAGGGCCACGAGCGAACGTCGTCCGCGCTCTGGTTAGAGGTGCCGGCCTGGTTACACTGTGCTAGGATTCGAGACGAGTTTCCTAGAAGCAGACCGCACGAGTTTATACTTTAGAAATGCGTGGTAGAGAATTTACTGTCGAACGGTTACCCTCCACCGTTTACACGAGTACTACTGGTAGTTAGCGCAAGCCTCAAGTGCTTCGGTACATCGCATTAGTAATAATTAATTTACAGCTTTATTGTAATATAAATATTTAAACGGTTATTTCTATTGCCACTTTCAAGAGACAGTGTCAGCTGTCTCTAACGAAGCCTTTGTGAACCTATCTTAAAAAGAAGTAGCGACGGTTGTTTCTTAGGGGCTCAGGGCTCGAGCCTCCCAGCCATTAACAACCTATAGGTCATTAAAAAGATATTATGTAATTGGTAATGTTAAATTTCATTATCTATCCTACCGTTATAATATAACAAGGTTTAAATAAAGAGATCCGCAGATCGCTATTCGATACCGCTTAAAACATATAAAACAGTATCAAAAAAATATGTCAAAGCAACATGAGTAGCAAATGTGGTGCAAGCTTTGACATTGAAAATGAATGCCAATGCAATTCAATGCAATGTTTGGACCTACTATCGGTTTCAGTTGGAGCGTGTTTATTTATCTTGGGTGATTTCGGTTGTTTCATGCAGCTTTATACAAAAAATCTGTAATGGGCTTTATTCAGGACTTCCCTCGCAAGTAGACGTTGTGACACAAAACAATTTTAAAAATTAAAAATAATTAGAGGTCAAAATATCTTGAGGTCACTAAAAATACTAAGACCACAAAAGAAAACGCTTGACAATACGAACTACACCATTTTTCAAATAATAGCTATTTAAGTAACAAGTAATGTAAGTGCCTATTAACATTTGAGGTAGGCAAGTACAAGCCAAGGCGCAGCCGCGGCTTGTTGCTTGCCGAAAATGTTAATAGGCGATACATTTCGAGTTATTTTATTATATTTTTCCCGCTGCTTATCGAAATTTTCCTAGATTTTTGAAAAAATCGTTTGGTTTGTCACCTTTCACCAGGATTAATTTTCGTGGGTCGTGTTACCTTGAGTGTCACATGTCACATAAACACTTGCAATTATAAACAAAACGTCTAAGTCTGCATCTTGCGTTACTAATTTTGTTACTAAAGCTGTATCACTGACTTACATGATCAGCAGCGCCTGCGAACGAACCTGCGCATGCAATTTTAACGTTTGGCAGTAGTCCACACTCATTGCATGCTACCACGTTGGACTCTTCGCCTTCCTTCGACGAGCAAAATATTACTTTTATTTAAGTAAAAAAGGAAGAATTTATTTTTAAGCTGCTCATACTGAATATATTTTATCGGAAGTTTCTTAGTTTCATGTATATAGTAATTCGCATGCAAAATATCGTCCACCTCCAACAGACATACGTCGGAATTGAAAAAAAAACTTGTTTTTCATCTAGATCTAGAGGGCCTAAAATGTGGAGACCAGAAAGTGACTTTTTGCAAATAAAATACTTCCTTTTTCTTTTAAATGAGGGAAGTAAAGCTATAATAGGGACAAGAAATCAGACGACGTGCGCCACCAAAAACATTTAGTGACGTCATAAATTTCCACCATTAGATTTACAAAACCGATATCTATTTTCTTCTTTACAGCTCATTCGCAATCATGCGTTTGGTATAAGCTTAATCAATTATCAATGGAAAATTAACCATTTAAGCTAAACTAAAATTTGCTTGGTGGCGCACGTCGTCTGATTTCTTGTCTACTTTAGAAAGTAAATCATAATTACGTAATATTCTCAACATTAAATTTAAAGGCTGAAAATGTTTAAATAAAAAAAACCTGGTTGGCCTACACCTGTATTAAATATTAATCTGCAAAATAAAGATTTAACTCGCAATTTTACACGATATTTTTTCGTGGACGGAACAAGAAAAACAAAGGAATTTGTGGATGTGATACATGAAATGCTCGGTTTGGTTTTCCATTATTAAATATATTATTATTGCGTTTCGTTTTTTAATAATCATAACTCTATAATAAAGCAGAACAATTCCCAAGGTCCAACATGTATGCGCGTGGTCTATGTGTAGTTACGATTGTGGGCGTGGTCTTGATATTAGCAGCGTTGCCAGACCTGGTACAATTCTACGAATCTGGTACATTCTAAAACCGTTTCTACCAAAGCACATTTTTAAAACGCGCATGCATTCATTCTGGCAACCCTGCATATTCTGACCCGAGTGGTGCCGACCTGCCGATGCCATCGGGGACGTAACCGTTTTTTGCCGTTTATGTGTGGTTAAAGTAATAAAGTTTCGAATTTACATTTATTATTTTCACAACAAATCCTACTTATGCCCACTCGGAAATTGTTTAAATTATGCTGATCTGCGAAACCATTTGTCAAGTGTACATAAAGTAAAAATTGAGTATAATGAATTCTTCAGGTACGTCATTAAAATCATTTGATATAATATAGTCATTCATGATACATGCTTTCCAGCATTTCACCAGTGGAAAAACCAAATTGAAGGAGGCACTTTGTCATCATATGTACTTCACACTTCATCTAAATTGCTGGCGGATGGCAGTAAGAAACAATATTACAACTGTCATCGCTCTGTAATATTTTTGTGTGTTCTAGGCAAATTAAAACAAGGTGTAACTTTTGAGCACTTATTAAATGATATTCGTGATGCTGGCTTGACGAAAGAGGAATCACAACAAATCGTACTTTTATAGAAGAAAGACTTGCACAATATCGCAAGAGATTTTCGTATAGATTATAGTACAAAACGCCACCGTAACGATGCAATATGGCTATTCGTAAGATAAACGAGGATTTACATAATCTTACTGTCTGGTTTAGCAATAATGGTCTTACATTAAACGCCAAAAAGCCGCAGGCAATTTGCATAACCTCCGATAAAAGAACTGGTGATTATATAACTAAAAATCATAACATTGTAGTAAATAGTGAAGTAGTACAGTGGAGTAGTCATGCAAAAAACCTAGGTATTATAATAGACGATAAATTATCATTCGAATTGCATGTGAGACATATTTACCAAATGTCATTTATGGAATTACGTACTTTGTATAGCTTAAAATATTTATTAGACGAAAAAACCAAACTCATGTTAGTTAAGGCGCTTATTTATCCGCATTTATACTATTGCACTATGGTATTTTTTCAAATCTCACATAATACAACAAAACTAAACTACAGCGAGTAAAAAAGCTTGCGTAAGATTTGTCTGTAACGTTACATACAAAGAGCTCAATGTAAAACAACGTAGTATGTATCTGTAGTAGAGGTGGGCAATCCGATTCATTTTTGGGAGTCGATTCTTACGATTCAATCAATCAACATGAATCGATTCATTCGATTCGTTCATTTGAACGATTCAGTTTCGTTCGGTTAGGTCCCCCTGAATTTTAGGTTTTGCACCGAGCGCGTCTGTATTCTTGAAACCAGACGGTATGTCTATGTATGAATCATGAACCTTCCATACTATCTTTGCTATGCTTGCTAAAATGCGCTTGCCGCTTGGTCAGTTATCAGTTTAATTGCATTGCAGTTGCAGGTATTACTTATGAAACAGTGGCACCAGCCAAGTTTAAGATTCGGTTTCGTTTAGTTCGTCCCGTTCGCGTTCGGGTTTCAATTTTTGAATCGCGCATTGCGTCGTACGATCAAAATCTAATACAAACGACGAACCGAGACAAGAAGAAACCGATTCATAGGATTCACGATTCTTTATTCAGATTTAAATTACGCTGCGCAGCGTCGTACAAAACGTAACTTCAAATCAATTGAACGACGAATCGAGACAGGAAAGAACCGATTCAGACGATTCTTTGGTCGGAGTCGGTCAAATGAACGATTCGTTCATGAATCGCCCCACCTCTAATCTGTAGGTATTGTATGTTTTTGTATACTCTGATCTGTGCTAAAACGCCAAGATATTTGTACGACTTGTTGAGCAAAAGATCAGAAGTTCACAATGTAAATATCAGGTACAATAGTTATACAATACCACAACATCGAACAGCTAAATTTGAGGGCTGTTTTCTATATATGGCTTCCACATTGTTAAATAAGTTCTTTGATATGTTTCCAGAGCAGCCACTTTCTATTAAGAGTGCCTTGTTCGAATTAGTTAGTAACACGATTTAAGATAGTCTTGTTATGTTGCTAGCATGTACTGTATTGTCTTATATTAAGTTTGTGTGTGTACAGCATTTGCTTATATTTGTGTGATGCCCCGGGAGGGTGGAAGACTGGCTTTGCCAAACCCCCTCGGTTTGTATACCTCTTTGGTATTCAATAAATGGATTTATTATTATTATATAAAACAAATTATCACAAATTTTAATAAAAACGAATTACGAAGTGTATGTGTGGTCAAACCTCGTGCTAATGTTTTCAGTAGCATCGGTTTTATTCAAAAGGCCATCCATTATATTTTTTTCTTCAACAATTGTTGGTTTATTAATTTTTGATGCGTCTTTAATTTGCTTCTATTTTGTTGTAACCAAATTGTAGCAACTGTTGAATTTGAAAAGACGTCATTATTATCAAAGCAAACTCGTTGATATCAAGAAGCCCTAAATCACTTTCAACACCTTGTTCTTTATACCGGGTGGCCATAAATATCTGGTATCACATTACCTTTGGAATCAACACCGCTTTATTAAAGCGATGAATCCAACTAAACTAAATGTCATTAATGTCATGACAACTAAAATTCCTATCTGTCAAAAATTATTACAGATTGCAATAAGTAATGGAGTTAGAACAGGAGATTTTTATAATCAAGTCGTAGGCTAAACTGCAGAATCCGGGGCACATTCTCCTCCTCTTATTGCATTTTATTACACTACATAGGTACCAATACTTATTGTAATTGAAATATAGTACTAACCCAACATTTATAAGTAGCTAATTCCATGGCTACCGAGATCTAAGATATTTATGGCCACCCGGTATAACAATACTGGACACTCCTCACATAGACTTTTCGTATCTTCAACCCACAATTTTACGCTTATTGCATTGTTATGGTGGCGTTTTGTACTATAATCTATACCTACAAAAATCTCTTTGCTCAGCTACAGTAGGATCGGCCTGCCGAAAAAATCCAAGTGAACTGAGATTTTGCATACACCTTTGACATTACAAATAATGTCTCAAAAGTCCCCATCGATATCGTGCTTATTCAAGGTCAAATGTCACAGAAATAAGTTTTTCGCAAATATCTCGCTTTCTATGGGTCGTATGACTTTTTCAGTTATTACAAAAAATGAATGCTAGGAAATTCTCTACAAAAAAGATTATATAGTTTTTTTAAATACAATTAACAGTTCAGTAAATAACACACAATTAAGTTTTGCAGACGGGTTTTACTTCTTTTTACGATAAAGAAAGTAGCTTAAACAAGGTTAACAATTTAATGTCAATATGATAGATGTCAAAAGTGTTACCAATACAAAACTTGGAAATTACTAGATTCTAACATTAGTTCTGCCATCTATGACCACTGGTTTGGATTCAAGTTGTAGTGACATCGCCATGGATATGCTATCTACGAGTGCTGGTCCAAGTTCAGACGACATCCCCATGGACATATGAGCTATAGGTGTTGGTTCAATTTCCAGTGACATCGTAATAGGCATATATGATGAAGAGCTTTGTATTTTTGTGAATTATCTGTTACAATGTTATGTACCTATTTTAATTATGGATTGCAGCTATGGTGTCACTGTAGGAAACCAGACGACGGCGAACAAATGGTAAAATGTTATGACAGAAAATGTAGAATAAAATGGTACCATTCAGCATGCCTACAATTAAAAAAATTCCTAAAGGAAAGTGGTTATGTGAACTCTGTAAATATACTGCTCCACAAATGAACTGGACCATTTGCATATATTGGTGCAATTTTTTAAAATATTTTCCAAAAGGGCAGTCATGAAATTTTTGGTAACCTTTCATGATTGTGTCACTATAAAAAGCATTTCTTTTCATAATTCTGTTTAAAGAAAACGAAGTCCATTAATAAAATATCATTATTTTAAAATTTTGAATTTTGCCCAAATATTGATAGCACATTGCATACAAAGTATGCCGAATTGTTGCCAAAGATTTTTAAACGTTCTGGAAAGACTCAAAGAACTATTAATTAATTTTTTTTTGTGATTCGTCTTATTTTTGTGAAATATAGTTTTTTATAGTTTCATAATTTTATTAACATGATTTTGTTAATTCTTCAGTTGATATTTGAGAATAGTGAAATTAAATCTGCTTAATATGAGTATACTATAAAACAAAAGCTTTTATATACAGTGTGTCCCCGGATAGGTGAAACGACTCTTGTGAAAGGTAAAAAATTCTCGATTTAAATTTTCATTTTTTGGGGTTCAGCCCTGCTTGGTTAAAGGCGAATTTCCAACATAATTTTAGTTCTGAGAGATCAAGTATGCATTGGAAACTTTAAAAAACCTATTTTTCTGCGAGGTAAAGTACCTTTTATGTGGAAAATTCGACAAAAAGTTATTAAAAAAAGTTGTTTAGAATCAACACATAGGCCTCTATACCAAATTTCAAAATCCTCAGCCAACTTTGATCGCTTACAAATTCTTTTTATGTTTCATAATAAAAAAACTTTGTTAAAAATAAAATTCTTTGATTTGGGAAATAAACTTGAAAGAAAATGTGAGAAATCAAAGTTGGCCGCGGATTTTGAAATTTGGTATAGGGGCCTAGATGTTGATTCTAAACAACTTTTCTTTATAACTTTTTGTCGTATTTGCCACATAAAGGGTACTTTACCTTACAGAAAAATAGATTTTTTGAAAATTTCCAAGGCATACTTGATTTTTCAAAACTGAAATGATGTTAGAAATTCGCCTTTAACGAAGCAGGGCTGAACCCCAAAAAATGAAAATTTAAATCGAGAATTTTTTACCTTTCACTAGAGTTGTTTCACCTATCCGGGGACACACTGTATATATATATTGTGACGTAATGTAATAAATACATTTTTATGGGTGGTCCAGTACATTTGTGGAGCAGTATATAAATAGAAATATTTTGTTATTCTATGTTGATAGAATTTGTAAATATGTTGATCCTTTATACTTTATCCATTGCAATTCTTTTTCATACTTAATTTAGACATTAGTTATTCTGTTATTTTGTACTGTTATGTAAATATTTTGATTGTTTATGTACCTTAAATTCATTAAAATTTTGTTATAAATTATGGAATAATAAGATTAATGATAGCAAGCTGCTTTTTCTATTAACTTTAAGAGTACCCGCTAGGCTTGTTCGTTTCTCACGGTTATTCTTTATACCTTCTTTTTATACCAGAATTCCGATTACTGATATATTAAAGCTTGTGAATCAAATTTACATACTGCTCAACATTGACTTGTCAGCTCCATACCGTATGTTTGCATCTGTTTAAAAAAGTATTATTATAACTAAAATGAAACAAAATGAACTATTGATGTAACAAATTTTTAAGACTTAAATTTACCAATCAGTACGGGAAGTCATAGTAGCAAGTTACGGCATCGATCCATCTCCTGCAACCATGATTAAAGTTTATTTTAGTTAGGATGATTATTTTAATTTTAATTTACATGCTATAACGCTCATACCTGCATATAGCAGAATATATCTACACTGCATCTCTTGTAATAAGGGTAACACTTGTTAGAGAGGCCACAATAAATAAATATTAAATAGCTTCAAAATATCCGTTATGCTTTATGCATTAATAGTTATTTAACCAACAAGTGTGTTAATGAAGGCGATTAATAATCGAAACTGTTTAAAGCACGAACGAGCGATAGCGAGTGAGTGCCTTTAATAGTTGAGATTATTAATAACCTATTAACAAACAAGTTGATTACAAAATTTTTTCGTTGCCCTCAAAATCTTTTTTTGTGACGAAAAATTTGATTAATACAACTAACCTCAATGCAAAATATCATCAAAACATCAAAATCACAAAAACAGTTAATTAATGAAAAAGAGTGGATTAATCAAAAACAGTGTATTAATGACTTCTATTAATCCATCCTTTTTTAGGAAAATAATTCATTAATATTGAAATTAAGAAGCGGTCAACGAAAAAATGATTTTTCTTATTCTTTTATGTTGTGTAGACAGCATGTGTAATTTTATTGATTGTTAATGTAGCTTACATAGTTTTGAAATATCCTTATGTTTCTTATCGTATAGGTACTATTTAATAATTTTTGCTATGTGATATTGTAATTTTGCTTTTTATTAATTGACCACATGCAGAAAAAGATAATCAAATAATTTTACATTATATAATAAATGCTGGTGGATAGTATTAACGTTAGATCCTTAATTAACTAATTTTAATAATTTTGTAGATATTATTATTATTATTAAAGTAAAAATAATTAGATTAACTTTGTTAATACAATTTATTTCATAATTATACAATTATAGGAGAGCATAAATTTACGAGTGCAGAAGAAACTGTTAATATCTGATCTACCACAGCAACATCGTCAGTTTTCTTTTTCGCCAGGAACATAGGCATTGTTTCGTGAAGAACTGTATTTTTTTGACGAAGGACACCAATAACGCATTGGACGTGTATTCTGAAAAAGAGATATAATTAAGATAATTATTGTAACAATATACTTGCACTACCTCACGCTTGCTATATTCCTGGTTGATGCTATATCCCTTGGATCGAGCTGCCGTTTCCCTTTTAGAAAAGCAGAGGCGTAATCACTGTGGCCATATGTAGTCGTACGGAGTCTTATTAAAACGCCACGATCTGCCAATACAAAATCTTCTGGCAAGAGATTGTTTAAAATCCCTCAATCCTCTGTTAGACCTTTATCGCTTATTCTGCCACCATATCCATATGATACAAATTATATTGATCCAGGAGGAGTGATGCCTATTAGTACCTTTACCGTATTATGTTGTTTGTACGTAGACCATGTAGTACATTGTACTTCAAGGCTACTTGATTTTTCCACTCTCATCTCAAAACAATTGATTATTACTGAAATCTTGTTGCCAAATGCTACCTTGAAGCATTCTGGCATTGATTTAATCAGCTGATCTCGTTCAGGCCAAATAATAAAATTTTTCATCCGATGATACATAATATTCAATGTGGTATAAAATATTCTAGAAATTGTTTGTACGCTGACGTTAAACATGTATGCCAATAAACTAAAATCTTAATGTAATCTAAGTTTTATCACCGTTATCAAAAACATGGCTCTAAGCATGTTTTACGTACTGAATTAGGAATAAATATATATAATTAAATGTGAACTGTATATATTGTATGTATTTGGTGTAGCATTTGCCATAGTAGACGTGTGTAAAAGATTTTTTTTTGTAGTGTCACAAACAAAGTATATCTATCTAACGCCCAAAACTTTAAATGCGGCATGTGCCGTGGGCTACGTCATTCTTCCATGCTCACGTAAAACTTTTACATTCACTGGAAAACTCTCACTTTTCTTAACTTGTAGAACAATTCTTTTCATAATTGTTTTTACTGCGTTCCAACAACGTCGTATTAATTAGGACGCCTTCCAGGGGCGAGCGTTTCCTTTCCAGAGACTTTCCATTTGAAAATATATTTTTTGGAACTTTTCCTTACTGCCAATCTCTAGCGTGCTTTTAAAACTTTCTTTAGTGCAACAAAAGTTATTAAATTCGTCGTACATTTTAAATGCGGCATATGCCGCGGGTTTCAGCTAGTTGTATATATATTCTGTGTTTTGTTAATAAACTTTTGGTTTTGCGCATATAACGTTTCTTTTTGGATTATTAAAATGTGGATTAAAACATCGACGAAATGTAGGTGAGTAATTAATTATTACATTTTGCTTAGTAATTATTGTTAAAAATTAAGAGTCCCCGAAATACAATGATCACGAGCCGCGATTGAGAAGTAGTGTCGTCTTAAAATAATCTAAGCTATATATACCGTATATGAAACACCCTGTATATAGTAACTTTAATATTTAAAAGTTACGCTTAGAATTGCCAGCTTCAATTTGTATAGCAAGCGATTAAAAATTTTACAAGGTCATTACACTAACAATTTTATATTTTAAGTTGACTGAAAAATTGGAATAAATTTTATAATCAGTATAATAACAGGTTTTCTATGAAGCAACGACTGCGCTATTCCATTTACAAATACTGCATAATTAACTACATCATCAAAGCGTAAAAATCACCATAAACTTACGATTCAATCAGGATTAGTTAACCGTTTGACTACTTCTAGCGTAACTAATTTTTGACATCTCGTTTTAAGTATGAACAACTGTAAATTATTATCTGCCTGCTCTTTAATTCAAGTTTAGATTTTAATATGATAAATTTTGCTTTACCTAACTGTTTCGTCGCGCTTTTAAAGCAGTTTACGATTTCAAGAAAATCATTTCGGATAATTGACTTGTTTGAATATCACAATCGACGGTTCTAATTAGCAGTCGTCCACAATAAGGCGACCCTTTATTTCATGAAAGAAATTCAGAATAACAAATGTTAACAATAACATTAAGAATGATCAATGATTATAATTCAACATTTTCTAATCCTGTATAAATATAAATTAGCTGTGAGCGATGAATAGATACTTCATGGCCAGCTTTTCTACGAAGATATGTGCAGAATGAGTTTTTTGAACATTATGCCAATACGAATGCCGGACACGATAATCTATAAAGAAATGCAAAATTAGGGAAGAAATTGCAGTTTGATCATTACAAATCCAAACAACACCCTAACTATTAAGTAGGCAGGTGGAAGGCAAGAAACACCCCATGCCAAAGCCGCTGTATATCTTTTGTTGAATTTTTATTATGTGTTGCTGATATTATAGGTATTGTTGTATTACACATACGTATATCACTATTCTTAAATTATTAAAACTAAATAAATTAGTAATTTTGCACGTGATGCTCTTCTAACATAGCCCGCTAGTATGCTAACGTTTAATACACAATAAATAAAAATATAATGACAGCTCATAAAAAAGTCTGCAAAGGGCTTTACACGGAATTTACCCCACAAGGCGGCGCTTGTCCATTAACATGCCTTAGTGCCAGCGCTGACTGCGGTCTGCAGCGATCGCTATACATTTTTGTCCCTTTTGCATCCGCTGTGTTCTATTTTCGTCAAGCGTAAAAACATGAGCTATGCGAGTAGAATAGGGGCACTTATCCCCCACTCCTTTTATTTGATTCGCGGATTCGCGGTTTAATTCGCGGTTTTAATTCGCGGATTTCGCGGTTTTAATTCGCGGATTTCGCTGTTTCAATTTCGCGGTTTGATCTAATTAATTTCGCGGTTTGATCTAATTAATTTTCACATGTGCTACTGATTAAATTACGCATTAGTTTCCGATTAAATTACGCGCGGCCATTTTTAATTTGCTTCTGGAATTACACTTCGGCCATCTTGTTTTTCTGGCGCGAATATTTGAATTTAAATTTTCAGATTTTTTTTCTAAGTTCAATTTTTTGAATTTAAATCTCCCGGGTGGAGGCCATCTTGGTTTTCTGCGTGCGAACTTCTAGCGGCTGTTGTTTTAATTTTCGCGGAAATATTTGAATTTCAAACTGGTAAATCTTCCGTCTCCCTCATCGAAGCTGCTCTCTCTCTCTCTCTCTCATGCACTGAGGCCATTTTAATTTCGCGCGAATATTTGAATTTTAAATTTTTTCAGATTTTTTTCTAAGTCCCTGTTTTGAATTTAACTTCTCGGGTGTCGTCCATCTTGGTTTTGTCACATTTATTTTAATTTAAAAAAAGCTTCCTGCAACGACCCATAGCCGGATCTGAACCAGCGACGGCAGTATTACGAGTCCGAAGTCTTAACCAACTGGGCTATCGAAGCGATCGAGGTTAAAGGAATTAAACATAGTCACTTGCGTGTCACGAGCCCAGCTTTAAACAAACTATTTTTCAAAAATTTAGATTATAAGAATAGGAGATGTGTAGCTTATTGTGTTTAAAGGTTGATACAATTTTTAAAAAAATTAGATTTGTAACTGGATGTACTAGAAATAATTATTTTTATAATTTTCAATATTCCTGTTGTTCCACCCTGCTGGAAATTTCCGTGCGATTTTTCTAAGTTTCCTTTTTAAAACAGGTCGGTGCCTGTGTTTTGTTTGGTTTTAAAGGTTTGAACATTGTACCACTTAGCTGTTCTGACATTAAACTTCCATATTCATATTATAAATAAATTTTAAATGTTATTTTCGACTGAGTTTTAGCCGCTTATAAATTACAACAGCTAGTTTAAAAATTAAATGGGCGATAAGAGGTAAAGGCAGATGGTAATATAAAACAAGTTACAAATTTTATTTTAATATATTCCTGAAATACTGATAATACGTATTGCTTGAATAAGAAAGAGATAAACATAAAATGCGTAATTATTCGCAATGGTTTTTGCCCCGGGCGCGTTTTCAGTTAACTTGATTGTTAGCACAGACAATGGAATTTGCTATGATATCACCGAATCTGCAGGGGTCATTTTGTCTACGCTCATCTCGTCCGCATTTATTTAATTTAAAAAAAATGCTTTTTGCGGTGGCCCAAGTCGGATTTGAACCCTAGCCACATGTGAATAATTATTTTAAATCGCGAAAAGTGTTGAGTAAATAAATGCAACGTATTATAAATACGTAAAACTTTTAGTTATTGTGCGTTTATAAGATGGGTCTTTTGACAAAGTGGAAGAATCAAACTGTGCTATTGTAAATGTACAGATTTTTCACGGTCAATTTGTATATAACAACTTAATGTAAATTGATAATTTAGAACATTTTAACGAAAACAGCGACTTCTTTCGGAATAAACAGTTTCTTCTCACCACGGAACCCTTGCAGATCTATGAATGCACTGACCATACTGACGAAATGTTTGAGAATGACTAAATTTTAAAAATTGTTGTTGGATTTTCGATATAATGTTACAATTTTTACATCGCTTCACATAAAATTCTACAAAAACAATATTTTTATTCAACTTTCATTGAAAAAATAGTAAAATTTTACCAAAATACGTCTGTGTTGACGACAAATTGAGATAAATTTGGTGATGGCCGCCACCCGGGAGATTTAAATTCAAAAAATTGAACTTAGAAAAAAATTCTGAAAATTTAAAATTCAAATATTCGCGCCAGAAAAACAAGATGGCCGACGTGTAATTCCAGAAGCAAATTAAAAATGGCCGCGCGTAATTTAATCGGAAGCTAATGCGTAATTTAATCAGTAGCACATGTGAAAATTAATTAGATCACCCGCGAAATTAATTAGATCAAACTGCGAAATTAAAATCACGAAATCCGCGAATTAAAACCGCGAATTAAACCGCAAATCCGCGAATCAAATAAAAGGAGTGGGGGATAAGTGCCCCTATTCTACTTATGCGCAAAGTATTACGTAAAAATTAACATTTTATTATTTTAAGGTGCTCATTCTTTACACATTTGACCAAAAGTATATTCAGTTGCGAGCCAGAAAGACATCCGCATGTACAATATCGTCTTCCTCCCATAAATAGTTTTTGAGTTAAAGCGCTAATAGGCAGACAGACGGACAGACAGACCGACGGAATTAATAAAACGTGAATATCTGAAGAAATCGTCTTTTAGACGAGGGAAGTAAGAATCAAGCAGATAATACAATCATAATAGAAACACTATATCCAAAGAAAATTTATGAAACAAAGTCAAAGAACAACACCATTAGAGTTAATCAAATGGGGCGTCCTGAACGTCCTGAGGAAAGTAGTTAGGATCTTTTTTTTAACTGTACGTATAAATTTTATGTGAGTCTGTAAGTTACTAAAACAGAATGTAACTTGATGGTACTGGAGAAGTGGATATGATAGGCAATCAAACGTGCAAAATATGGATATATTTATCAAGGGGACGTTCTGTACACCCCACTTGCACACTTAACAGTTTAAAAGAAGTTAAATAATAATCTATTTGCTATTGTTTTCTGTATGTCATTTTGGAAACGACATCATTCGGATTTACATAACCTACAACTGGTAAAACTGTTTGTTATTAATAGGTAACAGATTTTGCTTTCGAAGTTTGCTCATTACCTCTTTTTGTAAAGTCAGAGATAACAAAATACAGCGTTAAAAACGTACGCCATATAACAATTATGTTTAGATCATAGATACCTAGTGGGCATCAGAAGAAATTGACCTATAACCTTTAATGCAAGGTTGCTCTAAACAGCACATCGTTGACCTACGTCAATCTGACTCTTCTCATTTTCGAAGAAGTCTCTAACGCTTAAAATAAGATTTTGAGCTTGCTTGGTCATAGTGCGGCATTTTTAGTGTAATTTTGAAGAAATATCACACCGACAGGGTTATAAAACGAGCTATATTTAAAACTCAATTGCCCAAAAATTTTTTTATTTCGTTCAGTTCTTTGCAGTTAAAATGGAGGGTAAGTGGTGTCGCTAACAATTATCCACCCAAATGTCAACCTCACCTGCAAGTGATATTCTCAGCTAAATAAGAAACCAGGCTTTGGCGACCAAATATTGACGATATAACCATAATTTGCTATTCTACCGAGGATGTCTGGAGGCTACAAATTGCAGCCCCATCACCAGGCTCGGGTGATATAGGCTAATCATTCATAATCCTTAAATTAACGATTCCTGGGACCTTCACAAATAGAATCTGGACGAATCATTTGAAGAAGACTTTTGCATGAAAACCCGGACACGAATTGGATTTTGAAACATGCGTACTATGTGGAAAACATTCCGTTTAGCCTAAGTCACAAAATAAAGGAATAACTAGAAATTAGAAATTTTTGTTCTCAGCGAAACCCGCTGGAACGGTAGTGGCGAATTCGCTACAACCACTGGAGAAACGCTCATGAAAAGCAAGAAGGGACACACTGATGAGTAAAACAGCAAGGAAAAATCTGTTACAATGGAAACCACTAACAGAATAATCACAGCAAAGTACCCCTAATATGTAAGAAAAATGAGCCTGGTTCAACGTTACGCCCAAACAGAGATAGCAAGTGAGGAAGACAAAGTCTGATTTTACGACCAACTTACAGCCACACTAAATGAAATAAAGAGAAGAAAATTGAGGAAATCATCAAAGAAATAAGTACAGAGATTTTAGGAAAAAAAAAGGACAGAAAGAGGAAGGACTGGATAACTCAAGATTCCTGGAATAAGAATTAGACAAGAAACGAATAAATAATGCAAAGCCGGATGAGAAAGAAAGATGGACTAAGAATACTCTACAAGGAAGCTAATGTTACAGTTAAAAGAAATGCCAGAAAAGATAAACGAAATTGGACAGAGGAGCTAGCTCAAAAAGCTCAATCCGCGGCAGAAGCTAGAAACAATAGAGAACTATATAAAATAACAAAACAAATAGCTAATAAGAATTGCATACATCAATGTTCAACTATTAGAAACAAAGACGGCAAACACCTTTATACACAAGACCGAAATGTTAGATGCACAAGAAGTGAACATAAAAGAATCTGAATAAGAAGAAGAACAAGCATTCCACCCAACCTTCAATATAAGCACAGAATAT